>APFE030989372.1:71437-86829 GCA_000404065.3 Pinus taeda
ATGATCCATTTTTACCTTGAAGTGTCTTCCCATTAGGTAAGGTCACCATTTCTTAAGTGCATGTAGTATTGCCAACATTTCCTTCTCATAAATAACTTTCTTGAGATGTAGCCATAAAAATACGCAATCGCTTACATCAAAACTTCTTTCATTGCAATGTTGATTTACCTGTTGTTTCATTTGATTCTGCACCAAAGTGGCATTATCCTTTAAAAGTTGGAGAACTTGTTGTTGATGCTAGATGTGATCTTTCACTACTTGAATATTTTTCCTCTTGATATGTCATTCTATCTTAAGAGTTTGAGAAGTCATAATTTATTCCAGTGCATTACAAGATATAGCTGGATTCATTTCTTGATGCTCGATGTGATCTTTCATTTATTGAACTTTTTTCTTCTTAATATGTCCTTCTATCTTGATAGTTTGAGGAGTGGTAATTTCGGTCAATGCATTACAAGATATGGTCGGATTCATGTCTTCTTTCTCTATGTGATATTTCACTTCTTGAACCTTTTTCTTCTTAATATGTCCTTCTATATTGCGAGTTTGAGGAGTGGTAATTCTTACAAATGCTTTACAAGATATGGTCAGATTCATTTCTTCTTTCTCTGGGGTTGGTTCCTGGTGTATATCCTCTTCTTTTGTTGTTTCTTGATCCTTTTCTTCCTCCTCTTCATAATCTATGTAAAACAATTTCTTCTTAGCACACTTATGACCTTTAGTATGTTTGTTATCACAATTGTAACAAAGCCCTTTTTCTCTTTTGTCTTCCAAATGTTGTGGTGTAACCCTTGTAGGTTGTGGAAGGCTAGGAGAAACAACACTTCCATCCTTATAGTTGTGAGGGGTAGACTTCCTTGCTCCCATAACTTTTCTTTCCACTTTGTAAAAAATCCCTTTTTCTCTTTTTTCTTCCAAATGTTGTGGTGTTGCTCTAAAGAAGGTGTTCCTCTTTGTATCCTCATAATGTGCTATCATTTCCTCTGTGAAAATTGAGCACGTAACAAGTTGTTTACGAGAAATCCCTTTATACCATTTGATCCTGTTCTAAATATGAAGATGCAATACATACCTTTTGTAATAGTGGTACACCACATAGATCAAAATGTTGCTCCATTTGTAGTATCCAATTTACTAGATCCTTTCCATCAAACTTCCTCATATCGTCTTTTCTTGATTTCATGAGCTCGATTATAAAATACATATTGTGATAAACTTGGCACAACCATTGTGGTTATAATCAAGTTTTAGGGGAATCCTCATTTCTCCTAGCTCTCCAAAAATTCCTTTCATCTCTTTACATGTATTAGGGAATAGGTCATGGTACTTTCAGTGAGTTAGCAACATTTTCAACAGTGTCATTGTCTCAATATTCCCCAATGAACGCCATTTTGGGACTTTTTTCGGTCCCTATGTTCACCTTCCTAGTCTTGTTTGGTTGCACATACTCCAAGAATTGCAATGGTGGTCCCTCTAATGTGCGCTCACCTTCCACTTTTGGAATTCAGAGGTTTCAAGGATCATCATTGTCTTCTCCTTGATATGCGACATTGTAGCACTCCAAGAATTACTACACTTACTGCAGATGTTGATGTGTGGAACATAATGGTCTGCTCCTGGCCATTGTTAGTTCATTAGTAGCGAATATATTATGTCATAGCACCTTCAAAGCTTCATCCAGTGTTGGATCCTTTGCCTAGAAACTTAAGGTGGCTCTAAAGTTCTACACCATCTCAGTCCAATCTTGCATTCCCCTGCACACCTCGAACTCCATGTACCAATTGGAAGGAATGGTATCTAATGTGTGGATGAAGTAGTGCACCCACTCGTGTTGTTGCACCCTTCCCTTGGTCCATGCAACAACACAATATTTAAAATGCATCCTATGACATTCCATACCTGAATATTTCTATCCAGAGACTCTAAAATTTGCATAGAATCTAACTTTCAACAATTCTTTACAATGTATCCGTCCCGCAACTTTCTCTTTGTGAACAACCCACCATTTGGCTATTTTAGCACACAACACAACATCCAATGCAAGAATCCTATGACAATATTGTATCTTCTCTTCGTACTTTCAAGAAACATATCTACTTTTGACAACCCATCGAAGCGAGGTGGATTGTGCACCTCTTCCCCTATCCAACGCACGATCCTTGTAACATGTGTGCATCTTCAAGTGTTGACTTCATGCAGTTGATTCTGCCAATTCTCCTAGGCTTCTTCTAAGTTTGAGGGGTAGGATCCAATGTTGTGTGATTTACATAGTCACCCCTTTGAGTTGTGAAATTATAGATATTATCCAGTTCCTCCTGACTAAACTCACATTTCACAAGCTCGACGTATCGATCTCCTTCATGCAGTTATAATGGTGTTATCACTCGGATATCTCCTCCTTAAAAAATCATTTTTCTTTTCTTTAGATTAATTATTACCTCATTATTAAGGGTTTATTTGATACCCAAAAGAGCTAGATAGGGATCAATATCATCCATGATCTCGATCACCTTGAATTAAATGATACTTGACAACCCCTCGATGTCCACTAGTATTTCGGACAATCGTCCAATAGGAGAAATCTTATGTTGGTTGACCAATGAGCTGGATTAGAGACCAAGTTATCTTGAATTTCCCATCATCTCCCATTTTCTTTTAGGTAAAATATTTAGCTATGATCCCAGGTCTAAAATAATTTTTTCCGTCTCAGACTCTCTGATTTGTGTGCTGAACCAGAATTATTTATTGATTCTCTTCCTGCAAGCGAATTGATTCACAACCCTTGGTGAAGCTTGTGTGGTAGTCTCCTTAGATCTGCTGGTACACTGCTCCACCATCCTTTTGAACTTATCCAGGGCCTACAGATATTTTACTAACTCTAAGAAACTTTGCAATAGACTCTGAACTGGATCCTTGGCATGGTCGCTTCACACCTAGTTTCTGACCTATCCCATTATTCTACAAATAATTCTCGTCATGCCTCCTTATACATAGTATTTTCCCATACCAGATCAAACTTCGAATGAGGTTTAAGAGCACTCCTTACCCATTCCAGCTACATTGTCTGGGGTCTTGCAACATCAACTCCTATTTGGACACTTCCCCATGTTACTGTGCCTGCCTGTTGTTGAGTAATATGTAGTTCGACAACTATCATATGAACATTTGGCCCCTTCTTCTCGTGCCACGTAGCGATTAGCTGGGGGAAATTATCCATTGGATGATCTAATGAATTGCAATATATACAAGTGCAATAAGGATTGGTGTAATCTTTAGTCAGGTCTTGAAGTTGGGAAGCTTATGCAGCCAACTGTGACTACACTTGTGCCATACCATTTTTCTCCCCTCCTCCTGTCGATGAGGCTTCTAGCTTCAACATAAGCTCTAAAGCTTCAAATTGTGTGTCTACCCAATTTTGCATCAAAGGTATCCTGATGTGTGGCAGTAATCCCACAATAAACCATTCTTTATGTTGTGCATATGGAATTTTGAATGTAAACTTGTCCTTCAACACTTTAAACCATTGGCCGAAGTCCCATACTAACTCTCACAGGATCTTCTTAATTTCCTTTAGTTCCATAATACATTGGGACTCCAAATTTGGCTTATGGAATTCCCTTATCAATGCATGCTTAATCTCCACTTGGGTCCTATTCTGTCCACCTAGAGTTATGCTTTTGAACTCATGTACCACATTAGTGTGTGATACCTTAACGAGGCTTCCAATTGTACGATCTTTGTGGCCTCATCTTGGACTTGCTTGGATGTCTAGATGGCCTCCAATACAAACAAATGTTGTTTTGGGTCCTCGGTCGCAACACTGTGAAACATGGGCATCCGCAAATCTATGCCTGCCATGGTAGTTTGTGTGATACTCCCTGACGAAGTACTCCCTCCCATGCTTGTTGTACTGCTAGAAAACTATGTGCCTGAATGCGCACAACTTTGAGTTTAAGCACCTTGTGTTGTTCCTCCTACCAGTGGACCAATCCCACTACTACTACTATTTCCTACTCCCTGACTACAATTACCTTCCACACTAGTTGTATCGGTGCACTGAGTGCTCCCCTCCTAGTTTGTGGATGCGTGTGGGGTTATGGGCTCGACAATAGGCATGGTCTGATTATGTGGTTCTAGTTTTGAATCTTTCTTACTCAGTTGTTCCCTCTCTCCTTCCTCATTTCATAATGCGCCAAACTACGTCCCTTCATAGTTCTGGTCACTAGTACTAATATGTGTCCAACGATGACCTATCCTATCCCTTCCCTCTAGACTCCTTCTTTTGGCAGGAATTGATGTTGATCAATATACTTTCTTGTCACCCTGTCAGTACCTCCTCCCACTTCTCAAATTTCCATCCTCATAAATCTCTTGCTCCATCCTTTCCTTTTTTCCTTTTTATGCGTAGTTTTGGCCCCATTGTCAGCCTCCATCGCAGTCCTTCTTCCTCCTCTACTTCTCTGCTCCTAAGACCATCTGCCAAGTCTTCCCCACTTCCCCTTCCACGCAGGAAACTTCGTTGCTCATGGTGTCAGACTCTAGACGCAAGACATTGTGGTCATACAACATCATCTTTATCAACAATGGTATCGAACTTATAAATATGCCTCTCGGTCCCTTCCAAAATTTCTACTTTGTTGTAGTATTGGACACCATCTCTTCCACTACAAACTCCACAGTATATCCTTTGAGAACACTATCAAGCTAGAATTCAACAACATGGGAGGTCTTGTTTCTTACCTCTTGAAGTTGACGTATTTCCTTTGGTTCCCACTTCCTCGTTCGTCGTTGCTATACATCGGGTTGTTTTCCTTCAACCATTGAACCCACTCTGTCAAGATGTTAGGAAAATCTTTAAAGAAAGATTAATGGAAGTCGGTAAATGTATACTTCTATAGCCATTTCTATGGGATCTAGTTCTTATCACCTATCTCTTTCACAACAAACTTGTGCAACTTCTATCTAAACCACTATATAATTTCCTCCCTTGTTGGGTTGCACAGTTTCCACATTCCTATAATACACTCCTATCACAAACCCATCCCAATACCAACAATGGAACCATTTGTTGGTGTGTGGGATTCTGACAAAATCAACATTTGTGACACAGTGGCCAATAAAGACCTGCTTAGCACCGACCTTTTTGGTAACACCCACGAAGTGAGTGAAGTCTCACCCAAGACACTAATGGGTGACTATCATAATCAAGCTTCCAAAGTCTGACAAGACTGTCTTATGACTCACAACACACTACCTCTGGCTGACACATGCTTCACTATCGACCTTAACCATGCATCGTGCATGGTGTTAAGCCTTCCGGCTGATCAGATGATGCAAGACCATGAGACAAGTGCATGTGGTGGATGACAATAGGTGACAAATTCAGTCACTGAGGGTTAACTCTACCATAAACCCAGATTAATCTGCTTACAAATAGATAACATCTATTATTATTTTACCCTTCCTATTAAAGCTAATTGGCCCTTCAAACTTACTCATAAATGTTTAGAACATAAAAAATACTTCTGCATGCAATGGTCCGGTACAACATAGTGATTTTTCATAATCATATTATTAAAGACAAACTTAAGAATCACCTAGAAAACTGATACATTCTCATTAGGGTACAACATACAGGAAAACACACAAAAGAGAGTAAACAACACATTCAAACACTGAATTATGATCTCATTACTAAAATAGGTGTTATGCCCAGAGTTACATTTATGAAACAAACAAGATCATCGACCCTCCAGATTAACGCTATGCACCATCAAGAACCAAACCGTGAACCCATTCCATAAAGACCAAACTCATATAAAAAGAAACATTTTCATTACAGTAAGGTTGCCTAGTAGCGACAGAGTTAGACATATACTGAGGACTAAAAAAATAGATACAAACACTAGACACGGAATTTAAGGCTTGGTCTCTTCTTTTTGTGCTCATCCAACATTCAACATCCAATGACCAACAACTAACCGTCACTATGTCCTCTGTGGCCCTCCTTATCTTTGCTTGGAAACCTCTTGAACCCTCTCAGTGTCTCACTTGATCACTCTAGCTATCCTGAAAGTTATTAGGATATTTTCTCATCCCTCCTAAGCTATCCCATGTGTATCCTTATCCATTCAAAATATCCTTCCTTACAGTCATCTCCACTCTACCTTTTCTCCTCCTTATGAAAAATATCTCCATCTTCCTACTTGCTACGATCTCCTTGGTCAACTCCACCCTCTGCGAAATCCTAACCTCTAACATTCCTCTGCACGTGCCTTCCATCCTTAGGCACCACTACTACCCTCCTGCGCGACGTCCATCTGCGTCGCACTCTACCTACTGTGCCAACCCTAGGCTGCATCAACTTTAGCCTTTCGCACTCCTTATCCCCACTTCACGGTCTTGTACTTACAAAAATTTTGCAAAATTCATTTAGAATCCAACATGTTCCAACAATTATTATCTATATTACATGTTTAACATTAAGTAATATTTGTTTAATTTCTTGATGTTCTTGTTTAGTTTCTTTAGGTTCATATTGCTTGGATTCGATTATCTTGTTTTGAACACTTTCTTCTTTTCGATGATCTTTGTGTTGTGTAATCATCTTTCATTTTATAGACAATTACCACATATAAACACTTATTTCTTTTTGGTCGCTCAACATTACGACCATCAATAACTACCAACATAATATTATGCTCGATACACATTTATATCTTGTTGTTCCTGTCGATCTTAGTCTCTTTCCTTGGAAGCATCCTAATCACCACTATTCTCCCTTTGGTTAGAAATTGGTCTGTATACCTTGGATTAAAAATGTAATTGTTCCAACAATGCTTATCTATATTACATGTTCAAGATAAGTTAAATTTTTTAATTTCTATAGGTTCATGCTGCTCGGATTCTATTGTCTTGTTTTGAACACTTTCTTCCTTTTGATGTTTTTCGTGTTGTGAATAATCTTCCACTTCATAGCCATATCTAGGCCCTCTCAATACTATTGTCACTTGTTGCTCAAGATGTATGATGGGAGAATGGACTATAGATCAACAATATAATAATCCATTCAAACAAATTTGGATACATTATACTTCAATTTTTTAAAGAGTGTCTTTAGTCAAAAATCATATAATTTTATTTCTTTTCCTTCCTTTGTTGAGTATCCCTAAACTTATTAAATTATAAAGTTTCAGCATTGTGGTCTTCATTTACATACTTGAACTAATTTAAAACACCATCCTAGATTAAAAATGCTTCCTTTCATTGGGTTCTTGATACCACTTAAGTGTAAAACCTCATAATGCACTTTTGAATGTGATCTAATAGATGGATTGATTGATTTCTTTCTCCCCGTCCTTGGATACTAAAAGTGAATAGGTGGTTGGACATGTTTATTGTGCCCTCATATGTTGGTAACTTTAACACATCATAATGTTTTTTTTTTTTTTTTTTTTTTTTTTTTGGGGCAAAGTTTAAACTATTATATTAAGAAAAAGAAAAGATATTTACAAGAGGTCGAGACCTCTGAGAGCATGTGAACTGCTCTCTGACTGTTTTGACAAGCAAACACTGAGAATACAGGCGTGATACAGTGCCTGTTCCACCAATACAATTCCAGTTTACCAAATTTAGACATTACATTCTGGAACTTGCAAAAACATAGACAAAATAGTGACTGGACATAAACAAGATGTCTGAGAGCTGACACGTCGAACTAACCGGACGGATAGCAGGTGGCGACGGCGCCTGAGTCCCGGTGGCAAGCTAGGCGCTGCCCGGGTGGGCATGGTTGCCACCCGCCAACAAAAGCACAGGGACGTTCTGAACACAGGTTTCCCTGGTACAAAAACTGCAAACCAAAAACCTCATGAGGATTACCTTACGCCTGCTTAGCTTCTGCCTTCGCCTGGTCTTCATTAGCTTCTGCATTCGCCTGGTCCACATGAGCTCTCTGCATAGCCTCTTCCTGCTCGGCCTTCCATTCCGCCTCCTCACGCTCTGGGTCCGGAAGACACTCAATTTCCACGCCATTAGGAATGTCCTCCAGGCATCGAAAACCAGGAGGGAGGACGGGGTACAGACGGCCACCGAAGAAGCGTTCCGGCTTCTTGATATCCTCAGGTATCTTCTTGGCCTCTGGACTATTTGTCTCCATGTCCATAAGACTGCAAATCTCTCTGAGAGCCTCAGTTTGCTCCTTGGGATGAAAGCCAGTGCTTTCCTCCTCGAGTTTGCTCTGTGAGGAGGGAAGGTAGGAGCTTTCCTTCTGGCTGCGACTCTGAGAGGAATTGGTGGGACTAGACCCCTGCTCCTCGAAGACTACTTTGCCCTTGCCAATTTCATCATTTTCCTCTGAAAAAACCACTGTGATGAATGCAGAAATAATTGGCTTGTTGCTTCTGCGAGTGTAATTAAATCTAATCGTCTGCACAGAATTGAGGACATCCGAGTCTGAATCATCAGAGCTCGGAGAATTGGGCGAGACACAGGTCAGCGGTGAGATCCTCTGCGGAGTATGAGTTCCTCTGCCCCTAGAGGCCGCCTTCTTGCCAGAACGTCTGCCCCTGCTGGGCGAAGCATGGCCTCTGAGAGGCATCCTAGAGCGATAGAAATTTAGCTGAGTTTTCTGTACAAGCTTTGCCTTGTAGAAATATGATAATGGGGGCCAATTCTTAAAACATCCACTGCTTCTAAACCAATTCGGCTTCCTGAACCAGTGCACAGGAAGGCCTTTTGGCTTACTCTCCCTAACTCTCTTCACCCCTGCTCGCAGAGCTTCTCTCTCATGAAAACCACAGTCGAAACCCCTTGCCTGAACAGGTGAGCCTGTCAATCTGAACCCCAACATTCTGTTTGCCTCTGTCTGCATACCTTGATAACTTGGGCAGCGGAAATGGCAATGAATGCCATTCAATGCACAGTTAATGGCTTTCATATCTCTCCGGACAGGTTGCCTTCCCGCGGAAGGCTTCGCGTGTCCATCACATGGGCAACCTCTTGCCACTTGTCACCCGCATCCGGGTAACACATCATAATGTTATTCTTGTTGTGAAATATTATTTCTACAAGTCTCTCATGTTCTTTCTCTTTATCACTTTTATAACTCATTAGCATTTTCTCATTTATTTAATTTTCCAATTCGTACTCTTTCCCTTCACTTCATAGTAATATCTTCATGTCATGTTTTGTCTTTTTATCATGATTAGGATTAGACTTTCTTGTTTTCTTTTTAAGTTCCATTGAAATATCTTAGCATTTCCTATTGCAATACCCAATCATTATTAAAGATTCACTAATAATATATAATCACATTACAAGACACTTTTAAATATTATAAATACCCACAAAATATTATTTTTTAAATAAATTTAATTTACAAATTTAACAACAAACCAATATCAACCAATTTTTTTAAACCAAATAAAATTAAATTACTAAAAAAATTATCATAAACTATTTTATATTATATATAAAACTTAATTATTTAATTATAGTGTAAATATAAAAAATATGACAACTATTACCTAAATACATAATCTTAATGAAAGTTTTATATCAATAATACTATAATTAAATTTATAAAGAATCACCCACCCCCACAATCACATATATAACGACAGTGTAAAAAACACTAGAGAATTGAAAGGAAAACCCACTCATGAAAATAGATCCATTCAATAAAAGAAGTACATTCAATTATCTACCCATCCAAAACGTATTCCATCATTAAAAAGAAGTTAACCTATATCTCTACCATGTAGGGTTATACTTACATTTAGCTAACCTTTATCTCTACCATGTAGGGTTATACTTACATTTAGCTAACCTATATCTCTATCATGTAGGGTTATACTTACATTTAGGGGTTGGTTGATAGGGAAAACTTTGACAAAGTGCTCTTTTGGTGGACGGTTTAACCTTGTCAAACTTAATCTTATTGTAATTTATTTTATTATATATATATATCTTGATGTTAATGAGTTTTCAATTAAAAAAACTATGGTGTATTTACATTCGACGTATGGATTGCATCGTTAACTATGGTGTGTTTACGGCCCAAATAGACTAATATGTATCTCGAGTAATTTTTTATTTTTATTATATTTTTTTTATTTTTATATTGATACTTATTTTTCATTAGAAAAATTGGTAATTTAATTAATTTTTTAAATGAAAATGTGTAGTATACTTATTAATAAGTTTATTTTTTTTAATTGAGGGATACTTATTAATAAATTCATTTGTTTTTTTATTTGGTTGATTTAAAGGCTTTTATCTATAGTGTAGTTTTAATTGATAAATAAAAAAATAAAATCGAAAAAATATAGTTTTTTTATTTAATTAATTTATTGAAATGGTGATGTTTCTTTTTCTAGTGTTTGGCACATCAATGCATAATTTTCTTCACACTAAGCATTTTCAATACATGTTGATATGGCGAATGTTCGCTATATCGACAAGGGGAACTACCCGATCACACGCCCCAATTAGGCCTGCTTTCGTTTGGAATGGCTAGCTCCAAAGGATTTTAAGGGACCGTGTAAACTGTAATAGGTGTTGAAGGATTGTTTCTGAGAAGAAGACTTCAATTAAATCAACAAAATAAAACAGCTAACCACTATATATTAAATCCTATCTACACTACATCTAACTACTCTAATCTAGTTCTAACTATTCTAATCTATCCTGCAGGAGTAAAACACCATAATTAAATTCCAAGTCCAAAAGAATCATTTACTGAGTTCATAGATGAACAAGGCTGTATTAGAGCTTGATTGCAATCAGATTACTCATATAGGAATACACATTCCTTTCCGTACAGATAACTAGCAACTGGTGTTTAATATGGTTTTGAATCAGAGATAGCTCACAAGTTAACCATGTAATTGAATCATATTCAAATAAACAAGACTAATCATGAACAATATGCCATCAATATGCATAAACACAAATCACATTTATATTCATGCTAGCAGCAACACCCTGCTTCAAAACACGTCAAAGCAAAGGAAAATAAAACAGAAACAAAAGGCTCCTCCTCAGACCAAACAATCCTCCTTATTCACAATACATCAACTTGTTCTTCTCCAGACCCTAAAAGCCCCTTCTCCTCTTTGAGGGTAATACTTATGCAAATGCCCCTGACTCTCAGTCTTCCCTGCCTCTTCATCTTCCCCCACTGTTTCCGATATACAAACCGAGTATATAGGGATAGGATCATCAGCGTAACAGCTGACACGTAGAAAACGTATCTGCTGGAGCGCTTCATTTCCCGAGGAAGTGAACAGATGTTGATAAGAAGGGTGACTGTGTGTCGCCTTTCCATGATGAAAACTGGGACAACTTTGCTCGCGGAATGCACAGGCAACGCATGGGATTCTGAGCTAAAACGCCTAAGGCCAGACCTTCAAAAACACCGCTTCTTCATACATGGCTCTTCGAATCCACTTCTGCGTCCTTTACTTCTCACCTGCATAGATAACTATCATTAACTTCATGATTGTGAACAATATAACAGAAATATTCACACAGAACATAAACATTGCCTTCGTTAACTTTTATAAACTACAGGAACAAGTTTGAAAAGGATTTATGCATAAACATAGGCAACACACAATTTCCCGCTTAATCCATAGGCTTGGCATGGTTTTCGAGGGCTTCTTTTAATCGCAATCAGGTATCGGCCCCTCCGCAGGTCGCAGTACCCATGCCTTCCACTTCCCCGATGCGCAATTACACTATCGGGACCCCACAGGACCGCCTTTTACTCTGAAAACCTAATCCCTTTGTTATTTCAGAAAATTTGGAAAAGACGGGAAAACAAAGAATATCCCACCCCGATCACTCAGGCCGGACCTCAAATTTTATATATCGGGGCCCATAAATATCGTCGGGTCCGGCATATCGCATATTGCAATATGCACAAGCTAGGGACTTCGCCAATTGCAATATGCGATATTTGATAGGCTCGGCAGGTCCGCCATATTGCTGCGCATATTGTGTATAACGCCTAGGCTCCGCCGATATGTGATATGCGATTAGGGAGCTGGACTCAATAATGCATATAATGTGGTTAATAATGCCGTCAGGTCCGGAGCCAGTTGCACGCCATATATATATATATATATATAATTATAATATATATATATATATATATTTATATTATATATATATATATATATATATAATATATATATTATATATATATATATAATATATATATAAACCTTGGACGTTGGTCGATTGTGATATGCGACGGGGCTTCGGACCCAACATATATATGAAGTATGGTTAATAGTGTCGTCGAGTCCGATGCCTTATGGTATGCGTTATGTGCCAAGGTTATATGCGATAAGCGAAAAGGGAGGATATATGCATGTTTTGATAATTTCCGCTATGAAAGGCCACTAGAGGAATAATGATGTGATGGGGGTTTTGTGAGTTAAACAAACAAACGATTATAATAATGGTGGGGGTGATGGTTTGTGCGGGCACAAATGTACCAAGCATGTTTGTGAAGATTAAAAGGTCCCGATGAAGGAAGTGAATAAAGGGCCAGGCTATGTCATGAATGACCCATGCAACAAAGGTTTATTTAATGGCTTGGCCATCAGACATTGAAAATTTGACTCGACAAGGAGTTAACATCCATGTGATAAAACAAATCATTCTGAAAGACGAAAGATCAAACTTCTAGGGGACCCATTGAAATTTTGCTCACGGAGCATGTTTTAATAGGGTGGTAGTTGTGGCCACAACAAATGGCGAACCGCTGAGCGAATCAGTTATCTCTGTTTCCAAATAATCCTTAGATCAATAAAACATCAGGGTGTTAAGATAAACTTGATATGTAAACTATACAGATGGACAAGCATGGGTTCCACTTCAACATTAGTTGCTTCGAGTGGGATAGAGACAAATAGCTTCTACTTACTGATAGTATTTTGACAGGCATTCTCCAATGGCAGTGTTATGGGATTTATTAACCTTCCTTTACCTGTTTCTTACTTTCAAAAATCCTTTTGGGGCCATCACTGGTCTGCCAATACCTATTTAGGTGTGTACCTCAGCTCTTCATTGTTCATCAAATTTGATGTAGATATGTTTATCTCCACTTTATATGAGAATTTCAGTGCTATATTTTCATATGAATGAATGGGGCACAGTCATGGAACATGCCATATTTTTAAACTGCTTAAGCAAGGTTGGGCTTGTTGTATCAACCGGTACTCTGAGCCCAGCAGCAGTCCTTACTCTAACAGACTTCCCAAACAACTTGTCCTTCCAGATTGGCACAAGGACTTGACATTTCATTTTCTTTTAAATAAGTCCTTCCAGTTTCAGGCACAAGGACTAGAGCACAATTGGATTTTCCACAGGGTATATGACAGTGAGCTTAGCCCATGAAAGGAGGTTTACTTGTAGATAACAGGTATTGGACAATTTATTGTGGTGTATAGGACCACTAGAGAATGAATGTAAACCTTATAAGCAAGTATGGGCTAGGTTTGAGTGGGATTTACTTAATATGCAGCGTTCCTCCATGCCAGTCCAGTTGTAGTTACACATTTTTTGTTTTATAAAGATGCCCCCACATGCTCCAGATATCCAAGTTATCAACAGATCTCATGTAGTTCCCAACAGATGCCAATGAGGGGTTTTAGTTTGCATTCCATTGCTGATTTTCAAGTGCTCATGGGCTAATAGAAAGTTTGTTTGATTTGCAGGGAAATGATGGATTTAGGAACAACAAAATCATCAGCAGGTTAATGAGAAAGGGGAAGGCCGAAAGTGGTGAATGAGGGCAAATATGAAAAGGTAGAGTGAGACCGGAGGACTAGAATCAGCTGGTTGAAAAGCACTGTGATTCAAAACAACAGGAAAATAGACTTTGCAGAAAACAAAAGGAAAAGACAGAAATACAACTAAACTAACAGCAAAATGAAATGAACTCTAACCTACTCAGGAGGCAACCACCATGTGGTGGCTACTGGAAGTATCTCTTCAGATGCTAGCTATTAATAGGGAGCTCTTCAGTCTCTCCTTGTAACGTTTTCAACCTGTAAGTCCCTTGACCAAATTTTTCAATAACTTGGAATGGGCCCAGCCATAGGTGTTGGAATTTTGTGTGTTTACCCTTTGGCTCACTCAGCTTGTCCCATTTCAAGACTAGCTGCCCTAATTGGAAATCTTTATCTCCTGCCAGATGATGATCAGACTATTTTTTTACAATCATTTGGTGTTTTTTGAATTTAATTTTGGCTTTATCTCTTAATTCCTCCAGCCTCATTAGTTGGTTGATCCTTTCTTGAAGCAAGGCTGAAGGGGTTCCTCTTGAAGCTTGGGAGAGCTGTAAGGAGGGAAGGGTAACGTTTGGGGGCAAGATGGCTTCCTGTCCATAGACGAGGAAGTATGGGGAGTTTCCTAAGGCCACCTTAGGCGTGACCCTATAGGCCCAAAGGGCATTTCTTAGGGCGTTGTGCCATTTTCTCTGGTTTTCAGCGATTGACTTGCGGATTATGCAGATCAGGTTTTTATTTGAAGATTCTGCAACTCTGTTTCCCTTGGGGTAATAGTTTGTTGCATACTTTATGTGGATTGGTTTATCAATAGCAAACTCAGTCAGTTTCAGAGATGAAAAGTAAGAAGTGTTATAAAAAATGATAGCGTCAGGGGCCATACCTGTTGATAATGAATTTCTCAATGAATGATATTACCTCATCTTCATTCACATTCCGAAGTGGGATGGATTCAGTCCATCTGGTGAAGTAATCAGTCGCTGTGAGTATATAATTATGCTGCTGTGAAGAGTTTGGAGTGATCTCGCCTATGACGTCTAGGCCCCATTGTTGGATCAGTCGATAAATCATAACTATTGGGTTGTGTTATATTCTTTCGACGTAGTTAACATGGGGTTTGAATTTTTGTTTGGGAACCTATGTTAGGTTGGACGGACCCACCCATGGTTTTGTGCATGATTTTCGCACATGTTTTTTGGACGCGATGGTTTTCGGTCCATGGTATTGGATGCTTCGGCATGTATAAATATATATTGTAACATTGAAAGGAATATAATGAAAAGTCAAGCTGGTAGTCCCGGTTTTCTGTGTTATGATCTCACATTGTTTATTTTCTAGTGTTTTAGAATTTGTATGCAAGTAATTTCTGTACGGGGATAAAACCTACATTTGGTATCAAAGTTATTTTGGCTTCAAGGGGACGCCTTTGTTGCTAAAGGGTTTTGCTCGGGCCTGTGGTAGACCCTATTCAGTGGGAGATCTGCGAGATCAATTCTGGTGGTGAAAGAAGATGGCGAGTAGTGGAAAGATAGAGATCGAGAAATTTAATGGTCAGAGTTTTGAGTTGTGGAAACTCAAGATGGAGGATTT
>APFE030989383.1:0-11643 GCA_000404065.3 Pinus taeda
ATTTGAAGAATTCTGTAAGAAGTGTGGTATAGCATGGCAGAAGACTACTCCATATACACCTCAGCAAAATGGAGTTGCAGAAAGAATGAACAAAATGTTGACGGAAAGGGCAAGAAGCATGCTCAATGGTGCTAGGTTAGGACAGGAATTCTGGACAGAGGCGGTGGATACTGCATGTTACTTGGTCAACAGGTCACCTTCATCAGCATTGGAGGATAAGACTCCACAAGAAGTATGGACTGGTAAGAAACCCTATCTTTCACATCTGAGGGTGTTTGGATGTGATGCATATGTACAAGTTCCAAAGGAGAAACGAACCAAGTTGGATAGTAAATCTGAAAAGTGCATCCTTATTGGGTATAAGGATGGTTTAAAGGGTTATAGGCTTTGGAACCCAGTAACAAGGAAGGTTGTGTACAGCCGAGATGTGGTGTTCAGAGTGGTAAAAGATGTTATTAAACATGAATTCCAACCAAAGGAACCTGAGAAGATAGAGTTTGAGCATAAGGAGGAAGAATCAAACTGTACAACGGAGGAGGAATCAGAAGATGAAGAGCCACAAACTCCGGGTGTGAGAAGATCAGTTCGAGAAAGAAGGCAGCCAAAAATGTATAGTCCATCTTCTTTCTGTTCAAATTTTGTTTTATCTATTACTAATAGTGTTCCCAGAACTGTGAAGGAAGCATAGATTCAGAGGATGGAAAACTCTGGAAAGAGGCCATGGTTGATGAAATGGAATCTTTGCACAAAAATGAGGCTTGGGATCTGGTGGAGTTGCCGGCTGGAAGGAAACCATTGGCAGCAAATGGGTGTTCAAGAAGAAGACAAATGCAGAAGGGAAGGTGGAGAAATACAAAGCTCGGTTGGTAGCAAAAGGTTATTCCCAGGTGCCGAGAATTGATTTTGGTGATATTGTTTCTCTTGTTGCCAAGGTAACTTCTATTAGATTACTTTTATCTGTTGCTACTGCTTTTGATTTTGAGGTAGAACAGATGGATGTGAAGATAGCATTTCTTCACGGGGATTTGGAAGAGGAAATCTACAAGAAGCAACCTGAAGGCTTTGCGGTGAAGGGTAAGAAAGAACTGTTATGCAAGTTAAAGAAGTCTTTGTATGGGTTAAAACAGTCACCAAGGATGTGGTATCAGAAATTTGATACATTTATACGGGAACTTGGCTTCACCAGAAGCAAAGCAGATCATTGTGTGTATTTTAAATTAATTGGTTACCATGTTATTTATCTGGTCTTGTATGTGGATGATATGTTGTTGGTTGGAAATGACAAAGAAATTATCCAGGATTTGAAGACCCAATTGTCCTCCAAATTCGACATGAAAGATCTTGGCAAACTATATTTCGGGCATGGAAATTAAAAGAGATCAGGCAAAGAGGAAGCTCTGGTTAAACCAGAGGAAGTATGTCGAGACAATACTGCAGAGGTTTAATATGCAGGATAGTAAACCAGTGAAGGTTCCTATTCCTGTAGGTGTGAATTTATCTGTTGAACAGTGTCCCAAGACACAAGAAGAGTAAGAGGACATGTCATGTGTTCCATATGCAAGTGTAGTTGGTAGCCTGATGTATGCAATGGTCTATACTAGACCAGACATTGCACATGCAGTGGGAGTATTGAGCAGGTTTATGTCAAAACCATGGAAGGAGCACTGGACAGCAGTGAAGCGAGTTTTCAGGTATTTGTGTGGCACTAGTGATTATGGTTTGTGCTACCAAGGAAGACCAGGATTGGACAGACTGTTGGATATTTCTGGCTTTGTTGATGCAGACTGGGCTAGAGATCTGGATCAGAGAAGATCTACAAGCGGGTATGTGTTTAACCTACTTGGAGGTGCAGTTAGTTGGATGAGTAAGAAACAATCTGTAGTGGCACTATCAACTACAGAGGCAAAATACATGACAACCACTCATGTAAGCAAGGAAGTAGTTTGGTTTCAGAGATTGTGTTCAAGTATGGGGTTAGTACAGGGAGCTATAAGGATAGACGGTGACAACCAAAGTGCAATTTTCTTGGCAAAGAACCCTACATATCATTCAAAGACAAAGCACATTGATGTTCAGTATCACTTTGTGAGGCATATGATAGAAGACAAAAAGGTGTTGCTAGTAAAGGTGGACACTTTGAAGAATACTGCAGATGCATTGACAAAATCTTTGATCTCTAAGAAGTTCTCTTGGTGTAGAGAAACAATGGGCATTACAGTGTTGTATAAATGACTAAGCTCTCTTGTGGCCCCCTGTGGAAAGAAAACAACAAGTGGGATAATGTTGGGTTGTGTTATATTCTTTCCACGACTAGCCCACATAGTTAACCGGGGAGTTAGAGGGGGGGCGGAGCCCACCCTTCGTTGTGCCGATTCCGTAGTGGGGGGATCACAGGGGGTTTGAAGGGTGCAGTTAACCCCCCTCTATGGGGTCCGGGGTAGCGCCTCGGAAAATTTTGTTTTTTGGACCCTATATTAGGTTGGGAGGACCTACCTATGGTTTTGTGCATGATTTTCACACTATGGTTTTGGACGCGATGGTTTTCGGTCCATGGTATATGATGCTTGGACATGTATAAATATGCATTGTAACATTGAAAGGAACATAATGAAAAATCAAGTTGGTAGTCCCGGTTTTGGGATCCAGGAGAAAATCTCTCTGTATATGTGTTTTATGTGTTATGCTCTCGCATTGTTTATTTTTTGTGTTTTTAGAATTCGTATGCAGGTAATTTTTGTACAGGGTTAAAACCTACAAATATGAATTATATAAAAAATTAATGAAACTGAGTGGACTTTAATTTCACTTGGATCAATTTCAGGGCCTAAGGTTGAAATAGTGAAACTTGGCATCTCATACAAGTTCGCTCTACTAAACCAGTCCATAATCAGGTCATTGTGGGAGATTTTGCATAACTTTATATTGAATAATTCGATCTTGGTCTGACTTGTGGCATTGAAAAGAAGACTTAAAGAGATACCATAGGACCAAATTTTAGACCTTGGGAGGCTAAAATTTCAGAGATACAATAGTTTCAATATCAAGCTCCAAAAAGCAAGAAGAAAAAAGTGTGTTTTTTTTTAATTTGCATAAGTTTTGTTTGAAAAATCAGTCTGAAGTAATTCAGAGGGCATAGTAAAGCATAGATATCATTATTTTGTTCCAACATTCCTCGAAACAAAAAAATGGATTCTCTCAGTAAGAAACCAGAAAGATCTACTATGACACATGATATCAAAATAATGCAACCAAGTGCAATGAATTTCACTCTTGCAAAGAGTGACCAAAAATGAAATGGAAGCTAAGACGGATGGTTTAAATAATGGTTTAAAAGAAGACATGGAAGGTTTTAAGAAAGGTTTGACAAAGTTTCTACAAGAAATGTTTCCTAATGGCGAAAAGGTATTCCATTAAACTCGTGATGAGAAAAAAATTAATGTTAATCATGATTTTATAGCTCTAACTTTGTATTGAAGGCCAACCACATTCTAAATATTTATATGACGAATTTTGATGGCAAGGGGCCAGTAACATGGATACTACAGATGGAGTAATATTTTGATCTATATGATGTGCAACACAAACAAAAGGTATGCATTACATCATTATATTTAGAACCCAATCAGTTTGTATGGTATCGATGGCCTTGTTCTCGTAAATCGCTTGTCACTTGGTCAATTTTTACGGAGGAAATGATATCACATTATGAGGATAAAAAGAGAAAAAACTTCTTTAGACAATTGATAAATTGGATCTGTTCTTCAACTTGTCCTGACGATGAACCACACTAGTTGGTTCGAAACGCGTCGACAAAGGTCTTTCTTTATGTGATTTGCGCCGAAATTCTTCTTATATAACTATGATTGATCACAGAAGCCTCAATTCTACAATTGATAAATATCAAAAAAAAGGGTTCAATGGCAGAGCACATTGAGGACTTCCAAAAATTGAATATCAGGGTACCTGATATTCCAAAGGAGCATAGGATTGATGTCTTCATAGGTACTTTAAAGGATAACATCCAACATGAGGTTTGCCTTTGGGAACCTAATTCATTGGAGAGGATATTTAGTGTGGCAAGAAAAACTGAAATCAAAATTAGGCAACAAGGAAGTCTACCACTCACAACTATAAAGATGGAAGTGTTGTTGCTCTTATCCTTCCACAACCTACAAGGTTGACAACACAAAAATTGGAGGAAAAAAGAGAAAAATGACTTTGTTACAGTTGTGATAGAAAATACACTAAAGGTCATAAGTTGCTGAGAATAAATTATTTTACATAGATTGTGAAGAGAAGGAACAAAAGGAACAAAAAACATCAAAAAAAGAGGTTATACACTAGGAACCAACCCCAGACAAAGAAGAAATGAATATTCCATATCTTGTAATGCATTGGTAGGAATTACCACTCCTCAAACTCTCAATATATAAGGATATATCAAGAAGAAAAGGGTAATAGTGTTTATTGGTTCAATCAGTAACCATAATTTTATTCATTGTAATATAGCCAAGGAATTGAATTAATTTTTATATCCAGCACCAAAGTGTCAAGTGATGGTTGCAAATGGAGGAACTATCAATTGCTCAAGAAAGTGCCATAATATCAAGCTAACCATGGGCGAATATGTATTGAATATTCCAAAACTTTCCATTCCAATGGGTGATGTTGATGTTGTACTAGGAGTCTAATGGTTACGTCTTTGAGGATGATAGCTTTTAATTTTAAAGAATTTTTCTTGAATTTTTTTTGGGAAGGAAAGGAAATAAAATTAAGGGGTATCACGTGGAAACCAAGGATCATAATTAGATCTAATGGAATGACAAATATTTTTAAGAAATAACAATGAGGTGTAATTACAAAATTATTCTCACTATAGGTTCAAACATCGAAAGCATCTATTTCTCCATATATCCAAAAAGTCTTGGAGAATCATTCCAAGGTATTCAAGGTTCCCAAAGGCCTCCCACCTATTCATGGTTATGATAATGTTATTCACTTGATTCCAGGAAGTGTTCCTCCAAACATCTAGCCTTACAGATATCCCTATGCCCAAAAGAGTGAAATTGAATGCATGGTTGCAGAAATGCTAGAGGCTGGTATAATTCAACCTAGTCAAAGTTCTTTCTCTACTCCAGTACTATTGGTGCACAAGAAGGATGGATCATGGTGTATGTGTTAGGATTATAGGGAGCTCAACAATCTCACTATTCAAGATAAATTTCCCAATCCTATCATTGATGAATTGTTGGATGAATTACATGGAACAATTTACTTCACCAAGCAGGATCTTCATTCAAGATATCAACAAATTAAAATGAAGACTGAATACATTCTGAAAAAAACATTCAAAACTCATGAAGGTCATTATGAATTTTTGGTCATGCCTTTTTTCCTTACTAATTTACCTTCCACATTTCAAGGTTTGATGAATTCCATTTTCAAACCCTTAGAAAATTTGTGTTAGTATTTTTTTATGATACACAAATTGACAGGGTGCTCAAATTATTGGAGGAGGAAAAATTATATGCACAAACCTCCAAATTTTATGTTTTTGAAAGTGTTTAAGTCTTATTCCTAGTTTTAAATTGTCAATTCACTTGTAAGCACACGCAGAGCCTTCGATGAGTTCATGAGAACACTTCCTTTATGAAAGCTTAAACATGCATAGCACCATCCATCAAGACAATGTATGTGTGATGTTCAACCCATTTCAACAGTCTGCACACACTTTTATTGACATTCTCCCTCACTTTGGTTGCGTTTGTACTTCTATTTTGATGAGGTTTCTCAACTATTGTCTTGCACACTTTCAATTTCAAAGTGTTGTTTTTGCATTTGTGACTGTCATTTTTGCTTGTTTTCATTTTCATAAGTGGATTTTTCATGTTATATTCACTCTAGAATGTGTTTCTTTTAAGGTCATTCACATTTTGCAAGTGTTGTCTTATGTTTTCCTCACGTCGCAAGTGTCGCTTTTGTTGTTTTCTCTCCTACATATGTCACACCTTTGCACATCACAAAATTTATCTAGAGTGCACTTTTATACATTAGGCAGTCTCACATATCACTATAATATGCACCAGACACATTCATATAGATTAGCGCACCTTTTGGTCATAGTCGTCACAATTGTCATAGCTCGTGTTCTGAGTGTCATAATGTGTCGTTTCAACTGTCGCACTTAGAAATAAGTGTCTTTTTGTTGTCATTTTGAGGTGTGATTGTTATTCATGATTCTTGTGTATCCTTCTATGCATTTCCCTATTTTACTCTGTCGATCCCATACTTAACCATTTTGGAGCCCTTCTTGGTCCTTTAGCCCAGTGCAAGTTGTGAAGCCATTATCCCTCTTACTAAGTGAGGAGCTTAACCTATCCATAATATTCATCGATACAATCCTACTCTTAAATATTAGTGCACTAAGTCCTCCTCAATATCACCCTAAATCTATTGCATGTTATGATCCTCCCAATGGCATTCACTTGATCCTTCTTGCTTATACTAACTCATTACACTGAGTTTTGGTCACCTATACCTTATATGACACATAGATCACTCCTAGCTAATATCATGGACCTCTTCCACCCATTTTCAGAGTCAAAACATGCAATACAAATACCCTCCTATCCTCCCAATGCAGTGAAAAACCTCTTAGGCAAACTGACTCCATCCTTATGGCCTCCCTCAATGAAAAGTGCACTCCAAATGGTCAAGCACCCAATGTTGGGTCGAATTGCACAAGCCTAGGATGGAAATCACATTACAAATCAATAGCGATACCTTGTTGAAGAAAATTGCGCCTTTTCAAGCCTTTCTTCTTTTGAGTGCATGTTGCACTCCCGAAGGTTGAAGCCTCACCCTTCCTCCTTCCCCAATGCACTCTACAACCAAGCCTTACCTAGCCTCTTCCTCTAGAGCACATTGCACAGTAGGGAAGGCTGAAGGAATCTTATTCTTTGTCTTTGACTAGTCAAACTACGCTCTCCTAGAAGTCTTCTTTCCCTTTGAGCACATGGCGTAGTCTTGAAGGCTGAAGTTTTCACCTTCCCTATTTGCCAATGCGCTCATGTGCCATAACCTTCCTTAGACCCTTCCTTTGATCACATGGCATGGTAGGGAAGGCTAAAGGATGTCTACCCTCACCCTTGACTAGTCAAATTGCATTGTCAAGCCCTCCTCTCTTTTATTTAAGAGTACATGGCACAACCTAGAGCATGAAGCCTTCCACCTTGTCCTTTAAGATTCCCCCACTGCATTGCACAAAGGAGAGCTCATCTTCATAGTGCATGGCGTAGTAAAAATGAATAGTGGAGCCTTCCTAAACCACTAATGAGTTTTATTGTGCCCTCTTAATCAAGCCTTCTTCTTTTAATCCTCTCACAGGCTTATCATAAGAAGATCATTCCATGAGCCAAGTAGTGGTAGAATAGATGTTTTTAAGACTGATCTTGCCTCGTCTTGAATGATTTTCATTGGTAGGAGTACCTTCCTAGTGTAATAACCTTGGGTTAAAAGTTCATGTAATAAAAGTTAATAAAGGAAAAATAAGACCAAGGTCTTGGGACATGTATTCCAAGATAAATGTTGGGAAAAACATCCTAGTGGGTGTTCATTTGGTTTATTATGGCTAAGGAGAAATTGGAAAAGGTAATGGACTTTGGAAAGGAAAAAGGAATTAATTGGCATTTTATTTATGAAAATAAAGAAGACAAAAGGAAGGTGAAAGGTCACAGGTTGCATATGAGGAGGAATTGAAGGAAACTAATGGAAATTGAATACAATAGAGGCTTAAATGATAAAAATGTTGTTGGGGATTAGTTCAAATCCTTTTGACAACTTTTGGTTGGATCTCTCTCTCTCTCTATTCTCTACTCTATCATACTTTGGCACACTTAGAGCATTCTTAGAGCACTCTATCTTTGGAGAAAGAAATGAAAGGGAAGGACAAAGAGGAAAAGGGAAGCAAAGATAAAGAAAGGAAGAGTAGGATCAAGCGGCTACAGCGAGATTACTTGCAGGTATCGAGTTGCATGTATGATTTCCTTGCTAGTTTTGGCATGCATGGTACATACGTGTGTGTATTTGTTTCTCTTACTACCATTGGCATGGGTTTTATCAGGTGTCACAATGGTTTCAGCCTTGCCTTGCCATTTCCAGAGAGCCATGGTATGATGGGGTTCTTTTACTTAGTAGAGATGGATTACCAAATGGTTTCAAAACTGAGTGGGGTTGTCTCAGGAAAATTCTTAAAGGCCTACGAATCCCTTGACGAGTAATGGTAGGATACATGTTAAATCCTAAGGGTGGAGACAGGAAAATTCCTCATGGTTTAGGTGGAGAGATCCTGAGGCATCTATTATCACTCCAAAATTTCCTCTAGATTTATTATGTTGTGTTTAAAGAAATAATAGAGGTAATGACAAACCTGCTTTTGAGATCGGGATCTAGCCTTCCTAATGCTCAGAGAGGGCTCTCTCTTAATAATTTAAATTTGTTGAATTAATTGATTTTAGGCTAGTTATTTAAACTTGATTGGGTTTTGATTTCATTTGTTGGTGGACTTATTGACTTAGATGGATAGAAGACTGTCTATTTTCCATTGGGCTATGGATTCAAAATGTCAAGAAAACAAGACTGAACCAAGTTCTAAAGGAAGTGTCCACAAGGCAAGGTAGCTGAGAAAAAATAGATCTTTTAGGGCTGAGATGATGAAATGAGTTTCAATCGGGATCAAGGAGCAATTAAGGATTCCTTAAACCAAATAATGAAGGAAATGATAGAGGTCAATCGTAATTAGGGATAAATGAAGAGTTCCCTAGTCTGGATATCAAAAGAAAACATCAAAATGAATAACAGCTCAAGACAGAATGTAATTAAACATATTCTGCAATTATTTTCCTGTTATAACATTTAAATTTGGAAAACGCACAAGTTTATGGAATACTTAATAAAATAACAATTTGAACAATTGAAAGATACTTCACTGAAGTTTCCCAACACATGAATCCTGTAATGC
Organism: Pinus taeda; assembly: GCA_000404065.3. Taxonomy (NCBI): domain Eukaryota; kingdom Viridiplantae; phylum Streptophyta; class Pinopsida; order Pinales; family Pinaceae; genus Pinus; species Pinus taeda. Next base: position 9,020 of record APFE030989383.1, read on the forward strand.
AATGCATTTATTACTTATCCAGTCTGTTGACTTGAAAATGGTACAATAAACCCCCAGGTTGTAGATGAGTTCCACTATAGAAATGTTAAGAAATCCACCCCTAATACTTCAAGTTGTGAAGTATTTTACAAAAACTATTACAAAATACCCTAAAATTGATTTAGGAATTATTCAAGGAAAATGAAATAATGCAAGAATATAGAGACACCTAGGAGACTAAAAGGCTAGTTGTCCCTGCTTTCACTGATTTTGTTGTTTGTTGTTTTGATCTTTTGCTGCTTTCTCTCTTTTGTTGTTGCTCTGCTAGCTATCCCTTTGCTCTGCCTTTGACTTTTAAAATTTGTCTTTCATCTGATACTCTTTGACTGATATGTTACTATGTTTTACCTTTCATTTTTACAGTAAATCATTCAACTTTTCCCAAGTCTCTGCATCTGGTAATTTGATCTTTACAATTCTTCTGAAGATTTCATCAGCCTCTATGTATTTTTCAAATGTAGGTTTATTGATAAAGAGATATTTTACCTCATGTTGGAGGTAAAAGAGATTCTCAAAACTCTGATATATCACTTTTCTTGTTGGAATTCCTTTCATGGCTAAATTGTTTGCTTGTTCCTTTGGCACTTCTTTGATTTTCTTATCATAGCCTTCATGCCTCATCAACGTGTCATTAATGACCAATGGATTAGGCAGACCTTTCTTCCTCGAAACATCAAATTTCACCATAAATATGGTTATTGCAAGCTCCATGTTTTGACACTTGTCTTCAAGTTGCACCATCAAGTTCCTCTTGGTGATTACTTTCTTTACTTCTAGAATTGTTTCAGTCCTACCACTTATGCCAATCTCTTCCGATTCTTGTTTTTTCTTGGAATTAAGAAACCTAATGATTTCATTGGCCTCCTATGGTTTGCTACCAAGTTCTTCCTTAACCTTTTGAATATTTTCAGTTGCTTCCTTGATTAAATCCTTCTGCTCAAAGATGACTTGGATGGATGGCCAAATATCATTAACAGAGTTAATGATATTGGCCCACAGTTGCTGCTTTGCTTGGGCAAGTGGTTCTTTCAATGTTAATTCTTTCTCTAACTTCTGTATTCTTTCAGTCAATCTGTTTCAATTTTATGTTTCATCCTTATGCATGATTTTAACTAGCTTATTTTCATCCTCTAGACTTTTTATTTGATCCTTAAGTCTATTTATTTCATTTGTTTGGATGGACATATCATGCATAGCTTTGATATTTTATCTGCTTCATCACTAGGATGAGCTGTTGTTGTAGATGATTTTGTAACTGATGTAGTTGTTGATGTAGTGGGAAGTTTTGTAGCTACTGGAACTGTTGTGGTTGCTGAAACTGCGAGTAGAAGGAACTATTGTAGTATCTGTAGGAATAGTAGTGACAGTCACTGCTTCCATGCTGGCCTTTTTCTCCTGCACTAACTTATCCATCTCATTTTCCATTTCCGTTAATTGAGTAGTTAACTGAAGAATGATGTTCATCATCTCATCTCTTTGGTTTTGATTCTCTAAAACTTCCTTGGTCTGCAGATGTTCAGTAGGAGTCAATTTTAGTTACTTCTTCAATGCAAAAATGTTTGCATTCTTTTTCTTATTGAGTTCTTCTGCACCTTTGACATTCTTTGGATCATATCCCATTTCAATAACCAAATCTTCAAGGGATTTAATTATGTTATCTTTAGCATATGAGGATGCTTTTTCTAGTTTCAACTGTACTTTTACATTTTCCAAAGAATTGTGAAGCTTTTGGGAACTCATATCTTTGTCGGTCTTAGTGGAGTATAGCATTTCTCCAGATTTCTTATGAAATTATATTTGGTCTATAGGATGAACATATTTGGCAGAAATATCGTAATCTATCTTTTTGTAATCTGTTGTTGACTTAGGATGATGTATTATGGGCAGCAAAAAGGTCATCTGCATTTTGCATGTCTTGTAATCAAATTCAGAAAGTAATTTGTTCTGGCCACCAGGAATCTGCTTCAAGTACTGTGAATATATTCTAGCTTTTATTTCTTCATTTTTGGCCTTAATATCTTTGTATTTCTCTTTGATCTCCATTTCTCTATCCATTGGTTCACATGAAGAAGAGATTTCAACACTATGCTACTTCTTGATGATCTAAGCACTAGAAGTTGAAGGCTGATGAGTTTTCTTTGAAACTGATGGGGGTGCATTTTCTTTAATAACAGTGTTTGTATCAATGATCTCAATTGTATCAATTACTTCTTCTTGCTCATTTACCGAATTCAGCTTTGTTCTTTTACTATACATTATTTCAAATTTGCTATATGTTGTATATTTGTTTGAGCAAGAACCTTCTTCTCTAGTCCTTTTTGCATTTATGTCCTATAGGGTTGGAGTATATAGAATGGAACTAGTATCCACTTGCTCCTCCATATCTAGTAAGGTGTTTTCCAACCACTCTGACTGGTTGGCATATCTTTCAATCTATGGCTTGGACTCATGCATAAAAGGGATCAATTTAAACTTGAGTCTTAGTTTGTTTATGACACCCAAAGGATCATACTGCCATTTGAAACTATCATTGAATTTCATTTCTAGTAAACATCTTTCTGCTTCCCCTCCAGCCTCCCTATTAT
>APFE030989387.1:0-12350 GCA_000404065.3 Pinus taeda
TTTCGCCACACCTTGTTGAACCAGCAGATCGTGCATCTTCACCTTCCAAATTTCAAAATTATTCTTACCATTGAATTTCTCAATTTCGAACCGGGCACTTTGATTTTTCGCCATTTTGTATCAAAAAATCCAATAATCTCCAATTTCAATTTGAAATACCAGCAATTTAAAAAACAAAAATTGCCTATGCCTTTAAAAAAAAATATCTTCCTTCACACAAGAAAAAATAAATTTATGCCTATGTCTCCATAAATTTCTGCCTTATTACAGTAGACCTCCACCAAAAAACAAAAAAAATTGTTTTTGTTTCAATTATCCTAGAGTATTGTATTGAAAAATCTCGTTCCCAAAATATATATCCCAATATATTTTTCTTTTTTTAACACCCCACCATTCATATTACTCCACCATTTAACATACCTTAACCCACTTTTAACAAATGTGCACACTCTCCATTATGTGAACATGGTTTATATTATGTGTACCATATGGTTTATAACATATGCGTTTCAACATTTTATATTTTAAAACAACACAACGCATTATGTTCAAAGCCATCCAAAACCATCCACGCCGATTTCAACCATATACTGTCATATATTTGCAGCGGCCAACAAAGCACAAAACGGAAATATGAACATATAAACCTGAGCACTTATGAGGAAACCTGCGCATTAAGCATTAATATGAACCTGGAGCTAATATGAACCTGCGCATTAATATGAGGAAACTATCCCGCTGTCCCATTATTGCTCTGCGTCATCAATTACCATGCTCATAACTCTCTTTCTACTATGTTTCTCTTTAGAAAAAATTATGAAAACAGAATTGTAGTTGAACTGTGGCAAATGAAGTAGATAAAGTAAAACGATGTGTGCGTGTTTCCGTTTTTCAGAACCCCGATCTCATTGAAACAGACAAAAAACCGTAAAAGCCAGTCCGCACACTTCCACAGCTATTTAATACGCATTAGAAATATAAATACCAGGTACGCACGCAGACACAAGTCCGCCCTCCAGCAATGTACAGCTCAGTCCGTGCTCCAGCAATATACAGCTTTGTCCGCCAGCATCAGCAGTCACGCACAGCGCCTCCAGTCAGCTTCTCCAGGCACCTCACCTCCAACAAGCTTTGATACCATTTGTTGGATCAGGTGCTCAGCAATAAATTAAACACACAATTAACACAGCAGAAGATCAAACACATAGAACACAGCTATTAACGTGGTTCACCCAACCAATCTGGGCTACGTCCACCAAACATAGGCATCAGGAATATATTAATCAAAACTTTGGAGATTACATCAATGAAACTCTCACTCTCTTAGCAAACCATCCGAATGGTTGCCTATTATATAGAATAGAGAATCTAACTGTTCTCACATCAAATTTAGGATGCATTAATTTGCTCCCAACAACCTGGAGATAATCCAGCAACAGATTTCCTATTGTTGTCATCTACAGAGATTTCTGCCTATTTGTCTCAAACAGAAAATCTCAACAGTATTAAGGATTGACAGGTTTCACTCTCTTTCCTTCTTGCGAATTTTAATAGTTCTTATTTCATAATTTGCTTGTACCAATCCTATTTTTCAAGGACTATTTTCTTTTAATGTTTTACAGGCAACGAAATGTTTAATGCAATCTTTTCTTTTTTTGCCACACTTGTTGCCTGCTTATTGGGATATGATTCTTCAAACCTTCCACTAGTCATCAATTTAAGAATGGTCAGGCAATGAACAATCACTTCTTTTAGGTTTCTAATTTATACAAATTGTTTCTTCTTCTACAATCACGTGTGCTTTCACATTCCAGTTTGGGAGCATTCTAGTTTTGTAGTTTAGGTTTTTTCTTTCTACAGTTCGATTAATTCAGTCTATTTATATCTAAATAACTAAGATCGCAGCATATCCACCATATGCACAGCGAGTAGTTCCAGCTTCAAGTGAAGTAACCTTTACAACTAGAATGGATACAATTCATTTTTTCTTAATGTTGTCCCTATTTTCCTCTCTCAGCAAGGACTTTCGCCATCATTGTGGCACTTGTTACTTCTTGTGGTTTAAAAGGAAAGCTTATGTCCGACAAAATCTGAATCGATTTTGGGTCAAGATCACCTAAACCTTATCACACATGGATCCCACAGACCTTTCAAAGGAGTGGGATAGTTTCTCTTCAAGCAACAACTACCACCTTTGAACTATAAAGTGAATCCTTGAAGTCCATAACTTGGTCATGACTTTCTATTAGATTTGAAGGAGCTATTCAATAGGAGATAGGTATTGTTAGATTGAATATATGTCTTCAACATAGGTAGGGTGCATTTTATTTCCACCATTGGCATTGGCCTGGGCATTGCCATCCATGAAGACAACCAAAAAGGAATACACAAATTACTCAAATTGAAACAGAGTGAGATACTTGAAATTCATTCGCTCATTGAGGATAGAGACATTCAATTATGTTGCAATTTGGTTCCTTGTGTGTAGGTTACATAAAGAAGGAATAAGGAAATCATCGAGAGTATATGTTACACAATGAACATAAATTGTGTAGCCATTCCAAGAACATAGATCCTTGCGCAAGGGAGAGGAAAACATGCCTCGTTACCACTCTATAGATAGAGTGATCTATACAAGTATGAAGTTCACCATGACCAAACATCCACAGAGGATCTATGTTAGTAAAGAAAGTGGGTAGGCTATAAGTACCTCATTTACAGATCATAAGGTATTAGAATAGTTACATCCTTGAACATGCCTGCTTCCAAAACTTTGAAAGAAACATTGTAGACTAGTAAAGCAAGCAAAGAAAATATGGAAGACTTAAGGGTCATAAATGGCTAGCTTCAAGAAGAGAATTCACAGTTGAAGGACTGGTTCCATATGTTCAACAAGAGGATGGCAGAGATGGAAAATCACCTTGATACCTCTACCAAACTACTTCCATTTCTAAACAAGAAGTTTAAATAATGCAAAGAAACCCTCATAGTAGTCATGACAGATTGGGAGATGCCACAAACTGTGCAAGTCATAGAGGACGTGTGGGACATCCAAGTGTAGGGATCACCTTCTTTCATGTGGGAAAGAAAAGTTTACAATGTCTAAGTTGGAGATGAAGGAATGGGTGAAGACACATTACATTCCCCCGTCCAAAAAAAAGGAAGACCTTCAACTCAAGTTGAGCACCGTTCAAACGAAATAGGGAGTCAAGAAGTCACAAGAAAAACAAATGAGGAAGAAAAGAGTTATCACAAAAGCTAATACATGAAAGAAGGCAGGAAGAGGACTCAAGTAGAGCACCATTCAAACTAAATAAGATAGTCAAGAAGTCACAAGAGAAACACATCAGGAAGAAAAAGAGTTATCACAAAAGCTAATACATGAAAGAAGGGAGGAAGAGGAGTATTAACATCTAAAATCAAGAAGTTTGTGGCTAGAGGTAGAGAAATATCTCACGAAAAACTGAAACAACAAGGAACCATAGGAAAGGCATGCTAGGATTCAAATTTATGCATTCACGAATGAGTGCAGCGAGATAAGACTAATCTCTATTGGTGGAATTCCCCCTTTCCATTTTGGAGCTCCCTATTTCGCTATCTCTCACTGCACTAAATAAATAGCGTCACCCCTCTCCCTATATTAAGAGTGTAATTAATGTTATCGCTAACATTATGGGTCGATCTCCATTATGGTTTGATCAGGTTGAACTTGAAAAGTGAACCCGATCACTGGAATGCCAACTTGAAATGGCTTGCGCAACACACACAGAATAATCTAAGAGCCTGAAGACTTGTTGTTGAACATTGTTTCAGTTTGACATTAACAAATATTTATTGAAAATTTTTTCTCACTAAATTCATATTCTGATTCAATTCATGCATTTTTGTTTGTGTTCCAAGAGTTTAACATTTTCCAATAAATGACTTCAATCAATTAAAACATAGGAAACTCACCAATAATTACAATGAAAATGGCATTGTTTAAGAAAACGTGGCACTTGAGGTCAAAACGAGAGGGGAAGGCCTGAGATTTGATGATGCTCAGTACTCCCATCCAAAATTCATCTGTGGTTGCACTCTGCAGCAAGCGGAAACCCAAGGCAAACACGGAAATAATAAATCAATAGAACTGAGGCCGACATATGGATTCAAAACTACAATATATAAGCCCAAAAATTGATCACTTCCTACCATACCCCTAACCCTTGATGCCATACTTCTAACCCTTGCGGCCCTATGGATGATGGACAATGATGATGGTGATATTCGCAACTATTTCCTTTGGGAAGGTTAGTGATGGGATCTCCTACCTGTATTTCGATCATTTAATTACTCTTGACCCAGTCCTGAATCTAGCTCAGACATCTCACTTATAGAAATACAGATCCCTCAAGATCCAGGAATGCAGGCACCAGCACAGATGCCTCGGGATCTAGGAATGTAGGCACCAGCCAGCCCTTTAAGATAGTTTGAGTTAGATATTTTTACAATGATAGGCATATTAGATAAACCTACAAAACCTGCTGATGGAGGACAAACTGGGGCACTGGAATTTCAAAACAAAAATTAAGGTTTGAACGCAGTATACTGCCATCAATTTATTTATGTTATGTTGGTAGAGATATAATAAATATTATTTAAAATAAATAATAAATAGAAAAAGGTTAAGCTAATAAGAAATTGTATTTCTTCTTAAATTAATGTATTAATGTCTTAAAATCCTCATGGATGTAGTAGTGCTTTCATCTAATAAAACATTTAGGTACATAACTATCATTTTTATGAGAAATTTAGGTACCTAACCATGGTGCTTATGAGTTATTTATAAAAATAGGTTACCAAATGTATTTATTTCAATATTTAGTTTTCTATATCTACGAACAAAATGTGGATTTATGGTGCACAATTCAATAAAGAGTTTATGGGGAACTTATTTTCAACTACCTGCTAGATTAGGAATTATTTTACATCACATAATATTGGTACATAAGACTACATGTCATCCATAAAAAACAAAGTAAGACACATGATATAAATATTGTCTTCCTCCTCATGCTTATTGTCTTTAACTATGTCTTTGACCTTTGCTTCTTCAACATCTCTATTAAATATTTGTCTTCAATATTTATTATTTCACCCATAAATTGTTAAAGTGGAAAGTTCTAAAAAATAATTTTATATCCTTTTGAGGTAGAAAATTTCAATGTGAATGATTAGCTTCAAAACTTCAAAATTATAAAGATACAATATCCACACAAACCATTCAAATAAACTCTCTTAAAGGTAACATTTAAATATGATTTATTCTTATAATTAAATGCGACAATCTCTATTGTAATCAATTTCTTATGAACAATATGTTCCCATACCATATAAATGGGATACCAAAAAGATTATTTACTTAATCCATGGTACCATTAATGAAATTATAAGAACAAATCCATTAAAGAAGTCACCATTGAGGAAATTTTTCAGATGCGATCTGGGATTTTATCACTTATGCATGTAATCATGATGATTATGATGATTACAGCTTGAAAGCACATCCTCCAAAATATCACCAAACATATTGATGTAATCCATGGGACAACTCATGAAATTATGAGGCCAAATCCATTAAAGGATTTAACATTGAGAAAATTTATTAAATGAAATTAAGGCTTGGGATTTTATCACTTATGCATGTATGCATGTTGTTTCCACTTCCGAAACACGTCATCAAAACTATCACCAAGCATACAATATCATATGCCATGAAAGAGATTAAAATTTACACTTTTGTTGTAAGTTGTGCCTTTACTATGTGACATGGAATTCTTCATAAATTTCACTTTTGACTGATCCCTTCGAATTCACACAAATGTGGACCATTAATTACCTTTTCCTCATCATTTGGCCTCTCAAATCCATGTCACTACCATGATCGTTTTCCACTACCTTGACACAATTCAAACTCGAAACAAATTTCAACCTATGAAATTGAAAACTTTCTCGGGCTTCTCGAACTTGCCATTGAAAACCTCCACAATAATAATTCTTAGATTCAAAACCTCTCTAATGATAATGCTTACCTTGGTGCAGAAATTGTTGACGCACTTCTACTATCAAAATTGATCCTTTGTAGGCATTATTTTCTATAGGCACACAATGTCAACATCCAACACAATCACCATGCTGCACAACACAATGACATTGTTGTTTGGCTATTGCATATATCCATCTGCTCCATGACATACTCCAACAACCTCAACCCTTTGTTTCCTACTCTCTCTCCATAAACAAACTTTCACATGTATCTTAACGGACAAGCACATTGTCTTGAGCTAATGCAACTCTCAATGGCCTTCTTCAATCAACACACAAATTTAACCTATCAAACAGAATTATAACTCTCCTATGAACTATGAAGCAACCTTATTTTCTTATTTTATATGACAATAGTTATATATAAAAGCCCCATTGTCATGTCCTTCATCGTTGCAATCTCTATGAGGCTATAACCATGAATAATAGAGACTTTTGGTACTTCATGTTTCAATAGCATAGTAATGGGTGGAGGAGAAACAATGGTTAATATCTCTACCTGACTCAATATCCACATGGCCACTAGAGAAAATATGTAGTCTAGTAAACCCTCTCACTAGATAAACAACACTTCTTTCTATGCATAACACAATTTACAGTGTCTAGTAGGCACTCAAACAAGTCGACATTGTAACCAATGATTTTGGATGCAAAAAAATGCCTTCTTAACTAATCTAAAACTTGAACCTGATCTTCAAATCCTTGGTTCTAGATTAATGCAATGGTTAGTTTCTCTCATGCATGCATGGTAACACTACACATGAGTTACATACTTTAACAGTCTCCATGTTTGTCGTGGTTGCTGATCTTTAGAATTTTTTATGCTCATCCATCATAATGGGATTCAATAGAGCCCCTTTGGAATTTAGGACTATGTCATTTTCATCTAGCATATTGTTTTATTTTTTTGCATCATGGAGTGTTGTAATCTCAACATTGAAATATTCTCAAAAAACGTCATTTTTTTTCTCCATCACAATCAATTTATGCAAAACAAATTGACATTTGCTACCATTCTCCACCACCACCTCTGTAGTGCATATTTTACTCATTAAATACAACTCATTCAAGTTAAAACTGTTTTTCTCATGAGGTATCAAGTACCTAGGGTCATAGATGTATCCTTTGAACTCTTCTTCCTAATATTCTTTGGAAAAAATTTCCTTCTTCTATGGATAACTTTCGCCATATTTTCCATGTCTTTTTTTCTAAGAATTGACTAAAATTCCTTAATTTCCCTCATATAATTTGTTTGGATTCTTCTTGTGCAATGAGGTGTTTGAATTGGTAGAGGATCCTTACCAATATTTTGTGGTTCCTTTAGCAAGCCCTCATTTATTACGTTAAGGTGTTGAAACATTTCCTCTATGTTTCATGGTTTTAGGTTTACCCCAAAAATGATAAATTGGGGGTCATTTGAAGTAGGAGACCATTTCAAATTGGGGTTAGGGATTCCAAAATATCATTATATTTATTAAATTCTATCATAAAATAGGTAAGAACAAATTCAATTCTAAACGTTAAAAAAAAACTCAACCACAATAACTTGTATAATTTCATTACACTAGTAGGCATCTTTATTTAGAATATCGGTTGGAAAATTTTGATTTCAGATGATCTAGATTTGATAAACGTGGAATTGTTGTAAACATAATCTTATAGATGAAATTAGGGGTTTGGAATCCTAGTCAACAAGATTGTATGTTTCAAATTTGATGATGAGGTTTCTCCTTGGCCTAGCCTAGTGATGTGTGAGGTGGCTATGCGAATTGACTATTTTATAGTAGTGTATACATTATAAATTCATTATTTCATGGTAATTTTTTGTTGTGATTCAACAATAAAGGTGATCATTCAGCTAGTACAAGTTTTAAGTGCTATAAGCACAAAAATTTCCATCACTAGCTTCTAATGTCAACACATTAAGATTAGCTATTCAAGATCACTATATTTCCACCAGAGACCTCTAAACACTAAGGTATAAATAATATTGGTTGCCACATTATATGTGTCAATCCTGGCTTTTTGTGTGCACTTGATTTGTTATTAGTGATTTCTTGTTAAATATTTAGTGTGATTCATCTTGAAAAAAAAATTATTTGTTTCCCAAGGTGGAAGGAGTTACTTATGAGGATGGAAAAGTCTCTAGAATTTGTGATACATTCTCCCATATTCTAGGTTAAATTGAAAGAGGGTTAATTTGAATACCGACACATCTTTAAATGTTGATTTCTACTTCCTTATCACTTTTCTTGACTAGTTGATTATTGTGGATTTTTATTTTTTTTAATTATAGCCTCCCTTGATTGTTAATTATTGGGGATTTTTAGTATTTATATCCTTCCAGTAGCAAGTGAACATGACTCATGAACCATTACATTTTCAAAAAATGGAGATGAAAAATGATTTTTTGATAACGACCCTTTGACTATGCTTTGAAACGTTATTCAATGCAACCACATTCACAAGTAGGTGGTGGACCTAGAATATTTTTGATAGCTTCTTCAGTGAAAAATACATTTATTGTCCAATAAACTTGTCATATTAATACATGGAAAATTAACCAACAACTAACAATGAAAGAGGTTGATCCCAACAATTTTGAAATGGAGTTTGATACCTTATATTTAATTTGGAAATTACACAACATCAAGTTATGTGCTTCTTCACTTTCATGATTTCCTCATCCCACAACAATTACCATCCCTAACCTTTTGCTTTGAATTTAATCCTGAACTAGTGTTGTCTACTACACATGTGGAAAGAAACAAACTAATTTTGTCAATGTCCACAAATGGCCAAAATAGGTCAATAAGACTACTATCACAAAGTCTAGTACCTTAGTTAAAATGCTTCACAAGGTGATAAAGCCAGTGGAATAGCGAAGTCTTACCACTATCATCGAGGAAACAAATTTCCTCATTTTAGTGAAGGATGGATCTTACACAAGGTAGTCTTCCTTAGTAAACTCTATGGTGCATAAAGTGAGATAATCAAGTCTAAGGGCACCTATGTAGCTACCAAACTTACCACCAATAGAATATGATGATCAAAGTAAGATAAAGGTTATTATTGAACGTAATTTGTAGTTTTGGATGGATGAGGATCTAGGGTAATTTGGAAGTCTTGGTAAGTCATCACTTAGTACAAGAGGATTCCAAAACACTACAAAGGAAGAAAAATATATTGGTTGTTGCAAACTCACATAAAAGATGATAAATCATAGTAGTAGATCATGTTATATTTAGCACTTAAAACAAGTAATCATCAAGCAAAAATAGGTTTAAACAATGAGTTAACATAGAATTGATCAAGCTAGTTATATTTGAACATTAAGATGCATATACCAAGCCGAAGTATTAGGATGTCTAGCCGTAACAAGGTTGTAAATGAAATTAGCAAGACAAATTATGGTGACAAGAGTGATTTTGGGTCAAATAAATGCATAGTTAGCAAGGCATATAGCTTATTTATGACTAATAACTTATGTAAATTTGTTGTAAGCCCTAACCTAACCCTAAAAGATAAAATAAGAATTGAATTTTAGGTTTTACGGGGAAACTATTCCCTACTATGTTTGTTTGGGCATATGAAGTCAACTAAACACTACTTTGAGAGGATGTAAGTATATCTAAGTTGATTTATGAGGTTGTCTACTACAAACTATAGAAATTTTTTTTAGTACCTTGCAATCTTTCAGGACAATTCAAGGGAAGATTCTCCACTAGAATTCTTCCCAAGAAAAAATAAAAGAAAAATAAAGGTAGAATTTAACCCCATTCTCATAACTACACCTTAAGTCTTGGGTTAGCATAGTAAGTACCTTTGGTTAAGTAAGGCAATGTGTTACAAGTGACTTAGACAGGTTTGTTCGACCTATCTATGGCCTAATCCCGACTTTTGTCCAGCCCCGAGAAGTTATTAAAGAAAATTCATAAAAGGGAAAAGGCATATAAAAAAAGGTGGAAAAATAAAATTTGGGACACGTCATGTACCACAACTGCTCCCTCGAATACATTACGTACCCAAGTGTGGGCTTCCCCTTATGGAACTACCCCTATGCCTCACTATGTGGCCTAAGGCTACCCCTCTCATTCCCTATTCCATCTCACTTATTTCTCACTTTCCACCGGCATTAGATGGATGTACCTTAGACATACTATTTTGTCTAAAGACTGAAACCACCTAATAAGGTACTTAGCTACCCCCCTGTTATACAACATTTTATCACTGTCCCTGTACTCCTCATTCCTTGATCTTAGAGGACCTCTAGAGATACACTCATGTGTTTTCCTGTCATGAAGAACATGTCCTTACATCACTCTTCATCTATAGAACATTCCCCTCTTACAGCATTTCCCAACAATATTCCTTCAAACTCGGTTTTCAAGATTGACACTATCACTCAGTTTCTTCCCTACATTGATTTGCACATTCTAACATTAGGCCTATCACCAAACAACACTGGTAATCCATTTACGACCCCCAAAGATCCTCTTTTGGAATTCTTTTTAATAATGGAGACGAAGCTTCCAGGTCTAGAAGCTCTGTGAATGGAAGTCTGGTAAATGGTTAGTTGAGATAGAGCTGAGAGAGACTGTTTGGGCTCCTTTCCCCTATTAAAATGGAACATCCCAGGAGGGATAAGACCTCTTACATCATAATAGGATCCATTTCATCTCTCTAAAGTTATATAAACTCCTCCTTTTCCAACCTTAGCTAGCTAATGAAAGGGCTAGAATAATCTGCAAAATCTTGATAGCCAAAAAATCTCTTGAGAGCTTTAGCCTTCTAGTTTGTGCTTGGGATGGGAGAATAAGTGTGTAGTTTGTTTGGTTTGGGGAAAAGAGGAAGAATCCTTGAAATTCCATTGTTTTTAGGTGAATCATGAGATGCTAATAGTGGTGTTGGAACCCGGACACGTCAAAGGAAACCTGCAATGCTAAGGCAAAGGTTGTACTTTCCTTTTTGTCACAATAATACAACTGATATTTTGTTTCCTATATCATTTGCATATGTTAATTGGTAGGTTAAGACTCCTTAGCCTCCTGAGTAGGTTGAATATATTTTATGCTATCATGTGTGCTTTGGTTGCTTGTCTATTTGTTTCAGGTGCTTGATTGAGATTAAGGAGCTGATCGCTAGATCAAAGACATAAGGACTTCATGAAACAAGGATTAGAGGTACAAGAGGTAGGATCTTATGGGAAATTATGTCAAATTGTCTTGTTTGTGGCTAGAGCCTCTCCCCTAGGCTAAAGCAATTGTCTCTATCCATGGAGAGAATCTTCCTACTCCACAAATTGGTGACCATATTGGGGATCCATCCATCTCTTTGGATTGTTTTTCATTTCATGATTTGTGACAACTTTTCTCGTTTCGCTCTTTCTCTTTTGTAATCTCTACTTCACATCATCTACTACTTTGATTCTTGAATTTAGAGTGATAGGTCTGGTTTTGGTTTGTGGAAATTTTCTTTCTTCTTTCAATCCCTCGATCAACGTTGTTAATTTTATAACAGTAGCGCTGACCAATGCGAGTTCCTCTTGAATAGTCACACCACATATCCTTATGGCATTAGCTGCTAGTTAGACAGTCACATTGATTCCTGTAGGTTAAAATCAATGGTTTCTCTTAAATCATTCCCAGTGTGCCTTGTCCTCGTAGTTTCTGTTTCTTTTCTTGTTTGCCTTTATTCTCCCTGGCTAGAATGATTTGTTGTCTTTATTTGTTTGCTTGATTGGATTGAGATTGCATTACATGATTTTTTGAGATCTTGGATGGTTTGTGTCCCTAGGGCATCTAGGTCATTGTCCATTCATTTCCTTATCTACTCATCAAGTCAAGTTGTTGTTTTGTTGCTTCATGTCTTTCATTTTTTGGTCCTTGCATCTATCTTGCTTTGGTTTCAATTGAACAAGTGAAAAAGTTTCATTTGCACTTCGATTGTTGAATGTCTCTTTTCTGAGCATAGATTACATTGCTCAGTTTTTTTTCGATTGAGTCTTGGCATATTTTGAAAGGAATTTTTTTATCATGATTTTCATTTGATTGATGTTTGGTTATTTGGAAATTTTCATTGAACTATGTATGTGAAAGATTCATTTTAGCATTCCATTGAAGAAAGTACAACATTCTAGTTTGTTTAAATGATATGTTTCATTAAGTAGCACCACTGAAAGCTAGAATTACATCATCATGAGCATTTGAAATGAAATGCACTTCTTTTATTGTTAAAAGGACTAGTTGAAGTGCATCTGATAGGAA
>APFE030989392.1:8250-23959 GCA_000404065.3 Pinus taeda
GGGTGTGTGGAGCACTTGAAAGGTATGCTTTTGACAAACAATTTAGTGGCTTTTCAGTAATATTTGTAACCTTTTCTGCATTGTGAATTCAAAGAGATAAAGGATTTTAATAAAATGTGCAAGAATTAACATGGGAAGATCAATCATTAATAATTGTTGTTTTTCCATACAGGGAGAGGTGGAAGCAAGGAGTTGCCGTCCAAAAGCGAAAAATAGAGGAAGAATAACTGTTGTCCCTCTAGAAGGGAACCAGATGCGAACAAGATCGAGCAAATCAGAGCTGAATAACCCAAGAAAGGAAGGAGGGATACCAATTCAGCGAACGAGAGAAAGAAAAGTAAAGGATTAACAGATTGGCGAATCCCTCGGGATCTTCGATCCTGAGGGATCGTTGTTTTACTTATCCTTGTTACCTAGTATCTCCACCGTTACTCTTATATAAAGGAACAACGTCGTTGAGCAAAGGGAGTATTGCTTTTGTAATTTTCGTTTTCAGACAAAACTTTGATCATCAAGTCTCACTGAGACCTGGTTTATTGTACATTTGTTGATGCGTTAATATAAAAGACTTGGCGTTTATTTCATCTTTGCGTCTGGAGTAACCTAAGGCGGTGTACCATTGGCAGCTAAGGGCCTGGCTCCGAAGGACACTTGCTTTTGTATCATTATACTGTGATTTATGCGTGGTTTGCTTATCTTTATTACTCCGTAATCTGATACATCTTTCATATGCTATGCTATACTCTATTATGATCAATACATTAATGGTTTTTCCGTGTAATGACTCTGCACCATATAATTGGATCTCTTCAGAGTTGAATTGCGTGTTTTTAGTCTTAAACCAGCTATTTCTGTTACAGAGCGTCGGTATGAATGTTACTGTCATTGGATCCATGTGAAATAACAATTATTAGAACTTGAAAGTACCCTTGACTGATCAACTGTCTTGTGTGATTCTATCTTTAGGAATAATTTAGCTATAGTTTAGCATCTATTTACTTTTGTATTTTATGAACGCTATACTACTAAGCATTACTCGTACGAATAGCCTCGGATTGAGTTACTCTTTGCAATAACAAAACGTTCCCGGATTGATTTATTAATGTAGGATAATTAGAGGTATGGGAGACCCTAGTTACAGCTCTACAACAGAGGACCACTGGTTAACTGATCTGGACGTAATGGATGCCTGCTCTAGTTGTGACCGTAGTTGAACAAAGGGTGGTGAGAGTGAGCCAAGCATTTTTGTAATTGCTGCGTGATTTGTGGTGAGGGAGTGAAGTGGCCAAGTGTACATGGCCACATGCAGATGGTAGTGTTCTTCATGAACTATATGTTTTCCCCCTGTAATCACTGCTATCAATTGCACTGAGGTTTAAACGGCCAACACTCCCAGTTGTTTTAATTTTCACGTGAGTCGATTGTCCACGTGTACTGCGTTTCTGGCTGAGCGCTAGAGAAGGAAATGGTGGGTTAACCTTGCTAGATTTGTGGCTTAATCCCACCATTCCATTCGTTCATGCAGTTCTTCAATTAGATTCATGCAATAGAGGAACAAGTTTTAGTCACATACCTAGAAGTCGAATGGTTGCTGTGAGGTGCTTTTTGTTGCTGCATGCATTTGTTTCAGTGGTTGCATGATGGCTCGGCTACTGATTCATGGCGTCTTTCTTGTGCAGGTATCCTCTGGTTGGATCCATATTGTAGGAGTTGGCTTCACGTTCAGATCTACACCATCAAGTTGCTGATGTTGAATTTTCACAGGACATAAACTTGTTTTCGCCATTTCTCCTGAACGATAGACCAGATCGATCTGAAACTTGTTGAGCATGTTCCTATCATTATTATGCACCTCCCCTAGGAAAATTACGATCAATGGATGCACAGATTTCGAGAAAAATAGAAAATGGCTAAAGATTACAGAGATCAATTTCTCGGAAACCGTGCATTAGAATCGGTTGAAACTGCTTGGGTAGGTTACTATCACCCATATGCATCTCCCCATGAAATAGGTTTTGAGATGCATAGATATGGAGAAAATGAAAAAATGGCTGACGGTGATGGAGGAAGATTTCTTGGAAACCGTCCACTAGAATTGGATGAAATTGCTCGGGCATGTTGCCATCGTCCCTATACAACTCCCCTTGTAACCGTTTTGCAAATGGATGCACGGTTTTCAAGCTAGGGAAAAAACAAATTAAGTTCTATGTATTTTTTCTTCAAAGCATTCTGCAAGTTTTTGCATGGAAAGAAAAACTGATCTTGCGCTGTGATGCAGGCATGGAGATGATGAAGGAGGAGTTTGAAGATTGCAGGAGGACTTTTGAACCCTTGAGGAAGCTTTGATGTTCGCCAAACTGCTTTTTAAAATCCATTTCCAGTCTTTTGTAATTTCTACACGAACTTCGTGTAGAAAACACAGTTTTCATAAAAGAAGTACAATGAGGTGGAAAAAATGATGGAGAAAGGTGAGGGATGGAAACATGGATGCTTGCAGGCCTAGCTAATAGATTCCAAGCTTTAGATTCCCTTCCAAAATCGAATCTGGCTCACCTGAAGGTTCTACGGGATGTTTCCTATAGAAATACAGAACTTCCTGTAGAAACGTCTATAGCTTCGTGTAGAAAAGCCTGTAGCTTCCTGTAGAAGGCCCAATCTCAACCCGAATGTGACCAAATCCTAGAGAGATGAGTGGCCATGGAGGGGGTGTCTCAGGGGATGTCCTGGAGCCTGGTACGGACTCCTGTCCTCATTTTGCGTGCCCCTCTTTTCCTGTAATGTATTCCCTCCAACCTGCAATTTTTCACATAGATTAGTCCCAATTTCTTTTCTTTTCTTTTCTTTTCTTTTTTCTTTTTTCTTTTTTTTAAACAACTAAGGTGTCTCATGGACGTTTTCACCCTAATTTCTTGCCCTGGGCGCCTCCAAGGGAGGTTTTCACCCAGGGATATTATTCTCTTTTTCTTTTTCTCTTTTCTTCTTTTTTCCAACCCATTGACCATCTCATGGAGGTTTTCAATCAATGAGCCAATCTAAGGCGCCTCCGAGGAGGTTTTCACCTTAGATTTTTCCTCCTATTGCCATTTTTTCATTTTTTTCTTCTTTTTTTTCTTTTTCTCTACCCTGCCCTACTTGAAAAACAAATGATTTGACTTTGCAGGGATTAGGCATAGGTGAAGAAGAGAGTACTGCTGCAACTTACTAACCGTCTGAAACCATATCTCAATATAGCTTTGATATCCTTGGTCCTTTTGTTGACCTGGATCATTCTCCATATCTTCTTTTATCATGACCTTCACATGTTCCTCTTTTTGCTCAGTTTTCTCTTGAGTACATGGAAGATTTGATGGTAACCATGAGGGAACTCTCTCGATCTCTGATTTTGATGTCTTCTCTTCATCAAGTGCAGCCCATAGTTCTTTGATCTCTTGTTTTGAATCTTATTTTGTTGGATGTGGTCCTTCAATGCTTTCAAGATAATCTCTTTTTTGCAATACTCTTCGTGAGCTATGTTGAAGATCATTGACCTCAAGTGGAGTCAATTGGACAGGTTGTACCTCAGCTTTGCAATTGGGTTGAGCTACCTCAATGGGCAGGTTTGGAAATGGCAGTACGGGTAGCTGAGTGTGGGTGTATATTTGAGATGGATGTGGATGGGTTTGCGATTGGGCACGTGGTGGAGGCAAATGAGCGGGAGGAGAGTTGTGATGGGGCCTCCACCCCTGATGATGTGCATTCCACTAAGGCTGTGGTTGAGCATAAGAGTGAGAAAAATGAGCAGCTGGTTGGGCATAATATGGATCTGTGAAGGAACAAGGAGGAGGTGTGAACCAGGAAGGATGAGTAGGGGAACCCCAAAAAGGCATGGAAGTGGCTTAATAGGGGTTGTAATAGGTCTCGAATGTCCCTTGCAGTTCCTGCTGGTAAGGTATGGGTCCATGTGGCCTCCTTTGGTTCATATAATAGAGTGGTTGAGTGACTCCTTTGGCTCTTGATATGCAGCTTTAAGTCCAAGTAAGGAAGGGCATTGATTCGTAGGATGGTATTCTTCACAGATGAAACACACTTCTAGGGATTGCATTGGACATTCATTCCTAGGATGCTTTCTAGTGCACCTGGGACAAAAGATGACCAAAGCCCTCTTGGCTTCCTCTTGCTTCCTTTGGATCTGTAAGGTATCCAGTTGCATGACAAAAAACTTCCTCATATCACTCTTGAAATCTTCCATTTCTCCTTGTAGCCATTTGCTCCAGAGGAATGTTTTCCTCTTCTTCTCCTGTAGAGGTTCTTCAAATATGTCTTGCTGTCCACCTAGGGTTCTTTAATCAGAGCCATCGAAAAAGAGAGAAGGTTGGCTGTGTGAAGCAGTGGGGGTGTTGTGCAATCATTTTTTTGAATTATCTCTACTCCTACAAGGCATGGAAGAAAATCTTTTTGGTTTAATTTTGTTTTTTTTCTACGTGTACTTGCAAAACTGAAATAGATTAAACTGCAACTAACTATCTTGCTCAAATGAAATGCGGAATTGAAATGAAAGTAGGAAAGGACTAATCTATTTTGCTCAGATGAAATTGCAGGAATGAAATGCTAGTCTACGCTTGCAGAATTGAAATTGCGCAATTGAAATTCTAATATATAAAAATATGAAATGTCTAATCTACTTTTGCGGAAATGAAATTGCGGAGTGGAAATGAAATAAACTACTTAGAAGAAGGTTGTAGTAGAAAATAGAAGAAAATCGGCAATCACCAATACTCTGATGCTTCCCTAGCAACAACGCCAAAAAGAGATGGTGGGCCCCAATATTTCAGCAATAATGCTGCAACTCCTTGGACTCCCTTCTTTAATTTTATCAACCTCATACTTCGTAACAAACTTGGAAGTGATGGTGCTCTATGCACAAGTACTAGTTCTTGCTGCAGCTGTCACTTGGTCAGCTGGCACAAGTATGCTAGGGGCTCAAGACAACTTCGATGAGCTCTGAGAAGAAGCTTTTTAATTGATGGAAGAAAGATAACTCAAAGGAAGCTAATCTACTTGCAGAAAGAAACTGAAAAGCTCAAAGGAAATGCAAACCCTAAAAAACCCTAATTTTACCATATAGTCCTACTCATGCGAAAAAGAGGATGCAAGCTATTGAAAGATATGCCATTACTTCTAGGAAGGTAAAATGCATGTGTATAAGTTCTCACTATCTGAATAAAACATCTTTTTGTATTTTTGAATAAGTTGTTAGAATTATCATGCATGTGCTTTTACTGTTTTTGACTGTGCAGAGGTGGATCGGTGAGAGGAAATTCTTGGAAGAGGTTGGGAAGGTTCAGAGAGGGCCTAAGGGGTCCCTAACACCCTTCCATAGAGTTTCATAGAGTTTTTCTATCAAGAAACCTCATCTGTGAGCTTCTACAGGAAGTCTACACGGGTTCTACAAGATGTTCTTGAATTTCTACACGATGTTCTGTGATTTTCTACAGGATGTTCAGAAATGGGACTTTGGAGCATGGATGGAGGGAAAAAGGTGGAAAAACGAGTATTGAGGTGAAATAGGGGTGTAGGGGAGTTCAAGACTTGGGGGATGGAGCTGAGGAATGATAAGGACGGTTGGATTTGTTCAAGGAGAGATAAGACAATGCTACACAATAATATGGTAAGTAGGTCAACGTGAGGGGACATGGCAAAGGTAAGGCAAGGATCTGAAATGGAGGATGAAGTAGGTAGGTTGGATGGAGTATGGGAAGATGGAGAAGTATGATAGGTGCTCTCCAAGTTACTTTTCAAATGACACAAACAAGGACATGAAAAATTAAAGACCTATCTACGTTAGCCTATTCTAACCTAGGTAACAGCAAAGAAATGCAAAAAAAAGTTTATTTGCAATGAGATGAGATGAAATAACTATGAAACTAAGTAATCATAAACCTAAGCATGCCATCAAAACCGAGATCAAGTTCGACAACTAAGAATCCAACACTAATACTTGCATGTTGAAGCAAAGGAAGTGTTTTTGTTGGTAGCAAAGTCACTTTGGTCCCAGCTCATGATTCCACTGAGGGGGAGGTGATATCCAAGGTGCTTGGTAGCCTTTTTATGAAGATCTTCCCTATGATTAACCTATCAAGTGAATCTGAACATGAAAAGCTATTTTAATCATCAAAAATGACCTAAGTGACAAAGCAATATTTTAATCTAAATAACAGATTTTATTCTAGGAATGCAGCAAAGACACATAAAAGTAAACAAAGGAGGTACTCGGCACTTGAGATGGGCCCAACCCCAAGAGATATAGCCTCCTAAGAGAGATTAGAGCTGGTGCAAAGCTAGATTCATCTTTATTTCTCAAGAAATAAAAATTACATCAAAAACTATCCACAAGGAAAACTTGAAAATGTGATAACTCGCATACAGATTTCAAAACATGGAACCTTGAAACTATATCATTGCACTACTAGAATCAATGACTAAAACACATACTAATATTTGTCACAAATATCTATACCAAATATATATCATCTCATAGCAGCATCATTACTATACAACATTTCATAACATAACCAGTTTGACTTCATCTAGTACTTTCAAACACAAATCATCATGAATGACCATCAAAGACAATAGTAAACATAACAAGACTGATCAGACACCATATTCAAAAAAACCCTAGCATATGTATATGACCCTTATAAGACACTATCGCATATGTACGCGCATTTCAAGAAGCATATATGCGAACACATCCGTCCATACTATAGAATTGACATGTGACTGCCCAAAAGTAGATCTGCATATGTACGCAATCTTTCTAAAGAAAAAATTTGTACAGACTTGTGACTATTGAATCATACCTTCGTTGCACAATAGAACATTAATCAAACCTAACTCTTGGCATACACTGTAAAAGACAAACATCATCACATCATCATCACATATCTATCAACCCATAAGCAAATTATTTAATGTGTAGTCATTTCAGATCTATAAGACCTGATCCATTATTACACTCTTGGGTGCACACTTATTTCATATCAAACAATTCATTAATAACCCATATCAAATACACACAAAAAACACTTCGATCTCCATCTTGTTATATAGCTTAGGCCTTATCCAATACCATGGATAAAACCCTTAGTTATGTCGATGGTATACTTTGACGGGATCAAATATTCATTTTCGCACTTATTAATATGGGCCAATACCATCATAAAGACCCCTAGTATTTAGAACACCATGGTGCAGAAAATAGTGCGACTTTTCTTCACCAAACCTACTTATGTATGCGGATTTGCTTCATAGAACCCGCATATACATGACTTTTCTTCACTATACTTGTGTATGTATGTGTCTTTTCTTCACAGAACCCGCTTATACTTAATCAAACTTCACCTTTCATTCTTTTGTCTCTGGATTGATATTCCTTTTTCCAATCTTTCTGTCACATTTGTACTGGCCTAAATAATCATCCTGTTATAATCATGTTGTTATATTTATTAAGTAGGTTTCCATCAAGGACAACACATGTGTCATAATTCCAACATAATTATTTTCAAGTCAATAGTTCTCTTTTTTGTTGGGGTTACAATGGTATTTTAATGACTTCTGAAGTTTTTTCTTTCGCCGATTCATTTTACTCAAAGTAATTTCGGTCATGCCACCTATTATGGCTACGTTTCTGTTTTTTTTTAAATGGCACTTTCCATTTCTGACAACTGAAAAGTAACAGGTGTTTCTAAACCTCTTTCTTGAGCAAATTGATTCCATCTGTCATTTGGTGGTTGTTGACCTCATAATTTTTCAAGGAACTAGGGTACCTATTGGATTTAAATGGTTTAATCTAGTTACGAGACTTCAACACTTTTCTTTACTTTACAGTGATTCTTTCAAATGTTGATTCATTTGAATGTTTTCATTATACAGGTCTGTGGGAAAACTAGAGGGGGTGTGGGGTGAATCAGTATTTTAAAAACTCACTTAAACATTTCTTTTCTCATTCATATTTCTGTACGCTACTATAATGAAGTAAACCTACGTTTGTACATGACTGTGACGCAGAAAACTAGCGTATATCCAGTGAGCTAATTTTTCAGTTAATTCGTCATCTATGTAACTTGATCCAATGTATCATTACTTCAATCGGAATTAATTAAATAGTAACCATGTGTATTAAGAAAAGAATAAACCATTACACATAATCAACACACATGAACACCAAGATTTTTAGGTGGAAACCCAATGTGTCAGAAAAGCACTGTTTGTATTGTCATTGTCTTCAACTTTTTTAATAATGAATTTTTTTTGCAATATTGTACTAGTGCATACTCATACCAGAATGTAGGAACCCACCTAAAGAAGGCTACAACCTTCTCTTATTCTCCAGCACCCATTGGAAGGGGGCTCCAACCCCCTGATCTCATTTACCAACACCCACTAGAAGGGAGCTCCAACACCCTAATCAGATTTACTAGCTACCACTGGAAGAAAGCTTCAAATTCCTCACTGAAGGATCCAACTCTTAATACTTTTCTAGACCACATTTCATAATTTTCATACTAGATCCACCTAGCTCAAAAGATTACAACTTGTAGGGCACTTTTCATCAAATTTTTAGACTGGATCCACTACCATCATTTAAGCCCAATATTAAATAAAAAACTAAAACCAATCACTGAACCAACATTGAATAAACCAATTATCGAATCTCAAACAACCAAAGAAGCTAGATCATCTAAAATCATTGTATACTCTTAATCAGAATGTAATACCACTTATTGTTCATCATAGAAACCAGATCATGTCACTACAAACCTTGGTCAATCTTATGTCAGAATATATACATTACTATTATGAGATATACCCGCATATATACCCACCTATATACACACTTTCTCTTTACATAACCCGTGTACATATTTCAAAACACTAAACCCTGAAATTGAATAACAACACTACTGAAATCAATCACTGAAACACATATTGATATTTGTCACAGATCTCGAAACCAAATACAGATCATCTCATAGCAACATCATTACTATTCAACATTTCATAATTTTGTTTCTTTTATGTGTTTTTTCAACTAAATTGTTGTATTCAAGGTTGTTATTTAGTCCTATTTTTAGTTCTATTTTCAATCAGAAATGGTATTTCCAATTCACTTACACAAGTGTTATCTAAATTTTTTTTTCTCTAGACTATTTCCAGAGTGCATATTTTATCCTTTTTATACCTCTTGTTCATTGTTTTTCTTTTCATGTGTCAAGAGAGGTTCCAGATTAGTTCACTTACCATTTTAGGTATAATATTAACCTCATTCTGGAAGGGGTTTTATTGATGGTGTTGGACCCGTCAACATATCAAGCGATCTCCTTGGTAATAAGTCCCAACTAGACCTCAGACCGTTTGGAGTAGGAGTCCCACGAGTGGGTAGTAAAGCTATGCCTTGACTATGGTAGTGTGCAAAGTTAAGCGTGATATCTTTGTCGAAAGAAAGTGTCTAACCTTGCATCGAGTCAAGTGAGATCCATGGGGGTTCTAACACGTGGAGGGGGTAAAAGGAAGTGTGTCCCTTAGAAGCCTGTAATAGTACACAGCCTGAAAGGAACACACAAGAAGAATGACATCACAGGTTGGAAGTAGAATAGTCCACAGTCCAGAGTGATAGATTAAACCAACAACATGATTCCAACAAGATTCATACAATCCTATACAAAGTAGTTCATACATGAATGCGTAAGTTAAATGACATACATTGTTAAAGCAACTAGAATAGTCCAACTACAATAACAACATATGCATGAAAACATGTTGGATCTGTTATATTAAATAAAGTGAAAGTTCCATCCATAGATACAACCATGATAGCCACTAGCCCAATAGTGGAACATTATAGTCAACATCGACTACTTCTCCAATGAGATGTACTCACTCTACTGATCCCAGATCTAATCTTTTATTGAAATGTTATTTATTATCTTCTTCTTTTTTAAGTGTTAAAGCATGATTTTTTTTAAACGCCATTTAAATTGATCTAAAACTTGAAATTGAGAATAAGAACTTGAAAATGGAAATTGCATCAATTCAGATAATATAACAGCAAGCATGTTAACACAATGACACCAAAAGTTTGATAATGGAGTTCAGCTATATTCAAGCCTACATCTTTAGGCCCTGGTCTTCAGTGGGTATGCCTTTATATTAAATCTTCAAAACCATAAATACATAAAATAAAATTACTTCAGATACAATCCTAAACAATCCTACTGCAATATGCTCTATCTCAAGAACCTGTAGCAACTCTCCGTTCTTAAAAGGCTTCTTGGATCTCCCAAAAAGTGCCTTCATAGTTAAGTCTCACTTTTTGTACCTTCACAAATACTTCTCTACTGCATGAAAATACAACCCCTCCTCCAAGGCGCATTGGCTAAGTTTTTATAAGACCCTTGGGAGGTCCCGGGGTCAATCCCGTGGGCCTCCTGGGTCGTAGTGGCAAACATAGAAATTGTATTGTTATTACAAATATGGTATATTTACATTTGGCTCAATAAAATGGAAACCGCGCACTATAGTTTAAACAATGAATTTTAAATTAAACTCACAAACTGGGTGGTTACCCGACCTTTGGCACCTAACCCCTGGCAGTGATGGGTCTGGTCACATATCTCGACATATGTTCAGTTAATTCCAGCAGTGATACCCTTTGGCGAGATTGTTGGTAACGGCTTTGTTACTGTCACATGTGAACACCCGCCCCATGGCTCCGACGGTGTGGTAAGGCTGGTGACTAACAACTTTGGCGAATATATTTATATACAATTGTTATATGTTTTAACTGATTCACTCCAACTTTAGCTTCGTCGATATATATTTAACCTCTGAGTTGGCAGACCCACCAACTCACCCCCCAATCCATATTACAACAAATTTTAAAATAACATTTTCTCCATACCATTACAAAGCATTGTGATGGTGCAATGGTAAATTTTTCTAACAACACAATGGAGGTCGGGGGTTTGACTTCGACCCATGCCAATTCGACCTTTGACTACATTGACTTTGATTGCCTCTGTGTTGACTTTGACTTGCCATGTGTCATGATGTGAAATTGCCACTTGATCTGCAAAGGCCTAATTTTTTTGCCAGTTTAACAATAACTTCATAACTCGGTTTCTCCTTCATACGAAGGCCATTTTCAAAACGGAATATACTACCGAAATGAGTGCAATGAGCTCTTCGGCTTGGAGCTACTTTTGCGAGCGTCTAAGACTGTAAAATCCTGAGCATTTCAAGGATCCTCCTTGATCATTTCTGGATCCTTGATCATCCATTTATTAATGTCAGATCATTTCCTCCTCGCTGAGACCTTTTGGACAACCAAAAGTCTTAAATTCTATAAAACAAATGTGGGTATTGTTTTCCCACTTGGCTGGTATCCTTCCATCCTATTTTAAATTTGTACACTTTACTCATTGATACAATCATCAGTGAAACACACAAACTACAAATTATATCAAGTCATTTTTCACCCACATCTACATTCATATTTGTTGCTAATATCTAGGCACCACTAAACAATAATAAACCCATTAACAACCTTGAAAGTACTGACAGATGGAACCATACCCTGCTTTTTCTTCATAGCTGAAACAAAGCTAAACCTATCATGTTGCAACTCTTGTTGATGTACAATTTTTGATTCCTTAAGTTTGTCTCTCTATTTGTGATTAACTTTAATGAACTCATGCTTAGGTACTTTAGGTTGTACAACAACATTTTTACTGGCATAAGTTGTTTGTTTTAACTGTTTTACTATGAAAAGAGATTTATCTTCTTTTATGGGGTTAGAATGTACAATATATTCAATTCCTTTTCTGAACAAGTGATATTGATTATGTTCCACGAAAATATCGCTTTCTGATCATACAAATATGGGCTACCCAAGACCATCCCTCGTGTATCTAATTTTACCACATCACACATCACGATATCTTTAAATTGAGAAGTTATTGAAAATGGTAACATACATTTCTTAGTCACTCGCAATTCATGGTTTTTTCTCATCCAAATTAAAGTATAAGGTTTACGACGCTTTATGGTTTTCAATCCCAATTGCTTAACCTCTTTTTTCTGAAATTAGGTTAACTTGAGGTCCACTATATAGTAATGTGTCGACCTTTGTATGGTTTATAACAACCCTTATATGAAATAACTTTCATCTGGAACTGTTAGAATCATTATCTTCATAAGATTTACCTGTCATAATCAATGATGCGATATGTGCCTCGTCGCCTGAATTTGACCCTAAGTCCATTGGTTTCAATGTTGCCGCAACCTTTTTCTTCCCTTTTCTGATCCACTTCAGTTTCATTTCAGGATGAAATTTCCAACAATGGTCTTCGTCATGGAACTCTTTCTTGCAATGTTTACAAGAGATATTTTCAACCTCCATCTTATTGTAGTTTTCTTTCTTCACTTTTCCTTTTCCATTGCTTTCCTTTCTCACTATCGATTCTGATGATACCCAAACTCCTAATTTACCTACTTCGATGTAAGTTGCTTGTACTTCCATTTCATCTAGGTTAGTAGGACTGAACATAAATATAGTATTATGAATATACTCAGGTAATCCTTCTTTGTATTTCATTATATTTTCTTGAGTATACAAAGGAATATCTAGCATCAATGCCTTCTTACAAAACTCATCTATATATTCCTGCATAGAATGACCTTTCCTAACTTTTATTCCTTGGCATTATATTAAAGAATTTTCATTTTATCCGAATGGATAGAATTGATTTTTAAGTGCAGTAATAAAATGAGACCATGATGGAAAAATCTTACCGATAAGTTGAGTAAGTTCCTATAACTTACACTGCCACCAGATCAATGTTGTCCCTTCTAAACGAAGCGATGCTAGCCTGATTTTGACTTCATCTTCAGTGATTTGTTGCACACTACAATAAACCTCCATTTTACTAACCCAGTTTTTAAGCTTCTCAGCATCAACTTCTCCATTGTACATGGTTAACACAAACTTAACATCGAAATTCAACAATGGTTTTGAATTTTCAGATGGAGTCAAGAGAGAAACGATAGAGTCTTTTTTATTGCTTTCATCTTCTTTTCCATATTGTGATGGTTGTCCCTCTTTGTCTTTATGTTTTGCATCTTCATATTTTTCTTTCTTAAAATATCCATACATTTCTTCTACCATGGCTCACAAGGTCATGAAAGCATCCATAAAGCCTGCATCAGATCCAAAAGGATGATCATTTCTTCCTTCTCTAGCCATCTCTTCTCCTCGATTTGTCCTTCTTCTCGAGCCAACTTCTAGATCTCCTTCAACAAGTTCTCATTCACCAAGCTTTGATTTTCTCCTGATGAACATGCACACTTATAAATCACAATTATCAATTAAGCTTTGATACCAAATGATCCTAGATCTAATCTTTTATTGAAATGTGATTTATTATCTTTTTAAAAAAAATGTTAATGCATGACTTTTTAAAAATACCATTTAAATTTCTTTGAAACTTAAAATTGAGATTGAGAACTTGAAAATAGAAATTACATCAATTCAGAGAATATAACAGCAAGCATATTAAGGCAATGACACCAAAATTTTGATAACGGAGTTCGGCTATCTTCAAACCTACATCTCTAGGCCTTAGTCTTTAGTCGGGAGGCTTTTATATTAAATCTTCAAAACCATAAATACATAAAATAAAATTGCTTCAGATATAATCTTGAACAATCTTGTTGCAGTATTCTCTATCTCAGGAACCTATAGGAACTCTCAGTTCTAAAAAGGCTTCTCGAATCTCCCAGAAAGTGCCTTCAAAGTTTAGGTCTCATTGTTTGTACATGCACAAATACTTCTCTGCTGCATGAAATACAACCCCTCCGCCAGGGCACATTGGCTAAGTTTTTATAAGACCCTTGGGAGGTCCCCGTGTCAAACTTGTGGGCCACACGGGTCATAGTAGAAAACGTAGAAATTGTATTTTTATTACAAATATGCTATATTTACATTCGGTCTAATAGAATGGTGACCCACACTATAGTTCAAACAAAACATTTTTAATTCAACCCACAGGCCGGGCAGTTATAAAACCCATGGCACCTAACCCCTGGTGGTGATGCCTCGTGGCAGGGTTCTTGGTAATGGATTTGTTGTGGTCACATGTGAACACTCGTCCCATGGCTTCGGTGGTGTGGTAAGTTTGGTGACTAACGACTCTGGTAGATATATTTATATACAATTTTTATATGTTTTAACTACTCCTCTCCAACTTTGGCTTCATCAATATATATTTACCCTCTGAGTTGGCAAACCCACCAACTCACCCCCCAATCCATATTACAACAACGTTTAAAATAAAATTTGTGTCATACCATTACAAAGCATTGTGATGGTGCAATGGTAAAGTTTTGTAATAACACAATAGAGGTCGAGGATTCAACTATGGCCCATGCCAATTCGACCTTTGGCTACATTGATTTTGACCGCCTCTGCTTTGACTTTGACCTGCCACGTGTCATGATGTGAGATTGCCACTTGGCCTACAAAGGCCAAATGTTTTTTCTTGTTTGACAATAACTTCATAACTCGTTTTCTCCTTCATACGGAGGCCATTTTTGAAACCGAATATACCATTAGAATTAGTGCAAAAAGCTCTTCGACTTGGCTCTAGTTTTGTGAGCATCCGAGACTGTAAAATTCCAAGCATTTCAAGGATCCTTGATCATACATTGATTAATTTCATATCATCTGAACTTTGGAGAAGCCAAAACTCGTCACAATACTCTCCAAGCCCTTTCTAGGCAATGCCTACCAAAACCCTGGCTCCCAAAAGCGTATTCTATGAGTTATGAGGTTCTATATATAGCAAACGGTGGGTTGACCCTTGACATTCCCCTTTGACTCTTAGACTACCCTCATGACTCTTGAACTTCATTACATATAACTCTTTACATTACATAATGATTGTTTGCATTCCACTAATGACACTTGGAATTTCACTTTACATTACATTTGATTACAACAGATGCGACTCATATTAGTAAGGTGATCGAAACAACTACAACGAAAATTTTAGGGGCTAATATTCACAGATGTGCCAATTTTCCATTCTTTTCCAAAACAAAGATTCACAAATTCCCATTTTTTCCAAAAAATGGTTCACCCAAATTTTATAAAAAAAAACATTACCTTAAAAATTTCCAAAATTTTATAAAGATTATATAAAATCATTAGAAGTTTGAATATTTTTACTAAAATATCACCAATAATTTTAGAGTTTGCATATTATGGCTTAGTAATATTCGCCAAGGTTTCTAATCTTTAAGATAAATTTTCGTCCTTAAAATTTTCCCTGGACAACTCATGACACAAATCGACATGACACTACTAACATGTACTGGATGATTGTGGTGTCCATGTCAAACTACTAAACTGTTGAGTGATAGATGTGTTCTTGGATGTTCTTTGTCTTCATCTCTGCATAGCTTGGTGTTGCAGGGTCTCCATTGGTCTTAGTCTCTACAAGATGGTTTTTTGCATGTACTCCTTTCTCTTGCAACTCGATGTGCTTTGTACGCCTGTCCAGCTGCAAGTACGTCTTCTAGCATGTGCACTCCTTCTTCATCCCATTCGTCATCTTGCCATGTTCCATCGATGTACTTGTTCCTGCAATTCACTCATGATGGGACGACA
>APFE030989399.1:6661-39821 GCA_000404065.3 Pinus taeda
CTCTCTCTCTCTCTCTCTATCTTTTTGTATAGCTCACTTGGTTCAAAGCTAATTTAAGAGAGTAGAGGTCTTGGGTTCTGTTGTGCCATACAACAACCCCCCATTTCATATCATTACTATTCCAAAACTATAATATGAAATGGGTCCCTTTTTTTTTATTTTTGTTTTTAAATTGGTATCAATTTAAAGTTCTATTTCAAAAAGGCCCGAAGAAATAAAAGAAAACATTACTAAAAGGCATTTTCAATAAAACCAATCAAAAAACCCCAACGTAAAACGATTTATCTTTATCATTGCGATAAAGCGATCGCAAGATCGCATATCGCAATGACAAAGAGAGCACAACTTAAGGGACATCTTGATTTCGCCGATGCGAAATCGCTATCGGATATCGGCAAAGCATAAAGTAATACAATTAAAAAACCCCTTGTTCGAATGCGATGCGAAATCGGCAATCAGCGATAATTCTTAAGCGCAAATAAGCTCCCTCTCGCCCCGATGCGATGCAACATCGCTATCGGCGATCGGCGATTCACCATGCCCACATTCTAAACGGCCTTACTCGCTACTCCCGACACGATGCGATATCGCTATCGGTGATCGGGGGTTCCAAATGGAACCAAAGCAATGACTTAGGATTTTCCCGACGCCCGATTGCGAAAAGGGTAAAAGCGCAGTTTTCAAAGAAAAAATCATAAAGGCAGTTTAATACGATTTATTCGTAATTAAGGCAATATCTTTTGAAAAGCCGCTCATCCATGTTCAACCGCCAAATCGCCCAAGGCATGCTTCAAATAAATCATTCAGCCATTAACCGAAGTGACTGGTATTAATGAGATTGACAGGCCTTAACGGCCATTTAATGAAAATAGCAAGCTTGCGATCTATCCACAGATTTGATCCGAAAGCCATCTTAAGTCAATTGATCACAATGAATGCATCAAGATATATATACCTCAGTCTATTCAATTCATGTTATCGTTGCATGTATTACGCCTATCTTTCGCTCTGTGCAGGACTCTTCCACAGAGACAGATTTGAGTGCAATGGGAAAGAAGTCCAAAAAGACTACAATGCCTACTGCTTTGCCAACTGCAGGGCAATCTGTTGTTGATTCAGGTGGTAAAAAGAAAGGGCGTATATCAGATACGACGTGCCTGGGACTTACCAGGGCCACTTGGCAAGGGACATATAATTTGATTGAAGCCGAAGAGTCGAAGGTGACCGGGATACAAGTCTCATGTGATAGTACCAGCAAATCTGAGGCCAATCTAAAAGACTTGGCCAACTCTTTTCTGCACAGAATAGCGGCCCGGGAGCAAATTCTCCCATATACGGATGTGGTAAGGTGGGCAATCCAAGAGATCCCAATTACCGACAGAATGTTTAGCACTGCAGACATGAGGATTTTTGGTTCTTTCCGAGCCACAGATCTAAGGAAAATGTATCACCTACCGGCAGAAGAGAAAAAGTATAACACGACATTTTTGGAGATGTTCCGAGCAAAGAACGAGACCGAGCCCGAACCAATTCGAGGCTGGAGACAAAATCCAGCAAAGCAGCATGAATCCTCGGGTAAGTACCCAGTCGACTCCCTATGTTCTCCTTACTGCTATGCGGGAATTATGTTGTGTAGGCTATGGGGATTACATGACTCCACCAATTTTACCATAGAAATGGTCCCCTTAATGGAGGCGGCATGTAGTGGCGAGACTATGGATTGGGCGGATATATTATCCGACAAGTTAGCCAAGGCCATTCTTAATTTCAGATTTAACTCTCGCGTCATAGAGAGGTTCATTCCGCCATTTTATTACAGCGCCTATGTATTGGATGTTTTATGTTTTAATTCTGAGTTTCCTGTGCTCGGATGGAGGTGGACGTCGCAAGACCCCACACCCATCCACATATATCATCAAAAGTTATGGAAGACCAACTACAAACACCACCTCTATCAAACCTGCAACGGTTTCATGTTGCCAATTTATTACTCCATTTTTGATAAGCCTGCCCCAAAGATTTCTAAACAAGCAGGGATAGATTTAACCGCAGTAGCAAGTTGGTTTGGAGAGGAGAAGTTTACCTACATTAGAGTTTTTGGCAGTCAGGCCAGGCCCCATGTGCTCCCACTTTACATCCCTGATAAGTTACTTGCCAGGGAAGTAGCTTATCAAATCAATGTTGATGGGGTTACTCAGACCCTGAAAAAAGCGAAAAAGCATGTCTAGCCCTCTTTTCCCTTACGAATTGGAATTTATACCCTGCATGATATCAAACATGCAGAGAAGGAAGCTGGGAAGATAAATTCACTAACTCTGGCTACTCTTCCGAGCAGGCAGTATGATCCAAGGAAAATCGCTTACAATGCGCTCGACCAGGCCAAATTGGCTAAAGTCAAGCACAAAAAAGACAGATTCGAGGATTTGTTTGCATCGGCTGAATCGTTGTATCAAGTTAAATCGCTTGCCAAAAATGTATACAACGATGAGGGGCTAGCCGAATTTAACAGAATTAGAGAACAGAGGTTGCAAACTCTGCCTCTAGACCTGTTAGTGACTACTCCAACGACGAAAAAATCAAGCGAGCCTGAGCAACGAAGTAATACGCCACCTCCTACTACATCAAAGAAGCAGGAGGAAGTGCATAATCAGAGGTAGGAAGAAACCCAGGAAAATGTGCAGCGACAGGAAGAAACACAGGCGAAAGCCCAAGAAGAAAGAAGCTCAAAAGTTAATGATGATACACAAATTGATCTGAATTTACTCCAGCAATGGCAGCAATTCAACTCAATCATCAGCAACTTAGAGTGCTCGAAAGATGATGAGGTTTCTAAAGAGGGCGACACACAGGAAGCAACATCAAAACAGGTTTCGGGCGAAACCAGCGACCTACCCAAATCAAAAGAAACAGAAATAAGTCCTAAGGATCCATCGGGCGAAATCATTTTGCAAATTGAAGAGATTCCCCCTCTAGACATATTTTATAGCCCTAAGCATAAAGTTGTTGTAAAGCGATAGAGGAAAAGTAGAAGGGCTGATCAACCTTCTCTATTCCCTAAATTAACAGTGACGGGCAATGTTGTGTGGAAAGAGGAATTTGACCCCTCCGATGACTTAACCAAGCTATCACAAACGCTGGAGCATATTCGGCGGCGACCATTGATAAATCATCGGAGGTGAGCAGTTTATTGAAAGCGAAGGATCAAGACATATTTTCACTATAGGCGCAATTATCAGAAGTTCAGCAGAAGGCAGAGCAGGCGGAGCAAGAATTGCTAGTACAGCAGCAGAACAATTATCAGCTGACTAAGCAATTACAAGAGGAGAAATAGAGGATTGACGAGAGTGCAATCCAAAGGCAAAAGGAACTATCGGCAGCATTGGAGCAATTAAGAATATCGACTGAGGGAACGATAAAAGCTAAAGATGAGCAAATCGCTCAATTGTCAACTCAAATTGAGCAAATGAAAAGGCTCCCTCAGGTAGATGAATTCAAAGCAGAGGCGCTTCAATTAAATAAGGCATTGATTAATCAGGTTAAGCTCCTATGTCAGCAGATTAAACAGGCAAAACCATTGTGCAAGTTAGTAGCATCCATAAGTGAAAAGGTAGAAAAGGCAAGGACCGATTTGGATCAGGCCGAAGAAACACTGAAAAGTTTTCTAGAATGGCAAGATTTCGATCAAGGCCAGGCGACTAATCTACCAAGAATTCTGGAATTGCACAAAGAAATACTATTCACAGAATGGAAATCACAGTTAATGAAGGCAGAAAGAGCGATTTTTAGATGCAAAGCAACCACTGGTAATTTGGTTGAATTAGTAAATAAATACTCTTTATTTGTCTAACATGATTTCCCAATGTACTCCAGGCCAATTAACAGCAACAAAGATGTTGGAGCATTCATGCTACCCAGAGCTGGAGAAAAATGGAAGATTAATCGCAGGGATCAACAGTTTAACATGGGATGCCTATTGGTTCTTCTTAGTGAAGCCGCACAGCCAAAGAGCCGCCTTAAAGTGCCTCACAGATGCTATCGGGTATATCATACCCGATATTCAGGATGCCACCTTTGCTGCTCAACTCAGCTTGCGCCTCAACAGACCACTCGAAGTGGAGCCAATGCTTGCGATAAGCCAGCTCAGGTTTAAAGGCAAGCAGCCTGAGTCATGATTCACATCGCCAACTACCAGATCGCCCCCAAGGAGATAGATAACATTTATTGATGCCAATTTAGTAGGATTTTGTTTCATAGATTTTTTTAGCTTAGTAGTATTTATAGACCCTTTCATGCATTTAGAAAGGCTCTTAAAGTTTTGTATATGACTTAAACCCTGAAGTTGCACTATTGTACTTCAGGGATATTCTT
The DNA here is from genome assembly GCA_000404065.3 of Pinus taeda. Classification (NCBI taxonomy): domain Eukaryota; kingdom Viridiplantae; phylum Streptophyta; class Pinopsida; order Pinales; family Pinaceae; genus Pinus; species Pinus taeda. Next base: position 11,030 of record APFE030989399.1, read on the forward strand.
TTATGAAACTAGACCAATTATTTTGATTTTAATGAGGAAGGTTTTTATACAAATGTGCACTACTGTCTTTGTTTAAAAGCATTTCTGCGTTGAAGGAAGGATTTTGAATAGCGATTGATATCTGGGATTGATTAGAAGCTCACATAGTACTATTATCTGCGTCTGTACTCATTCACGTTATATTAATTGTTATTTAATTGCTCTTGCTATTATCGCTTATATATATGTGTTTTCACAGCATCCTTTGTGCATCCCACTATTGGCTGTTTATAGCATGCTTCTCTTTCAATCGTATATATATATCGATGATATAAATAGTGAATGCAGTAATTTGTGTTAATCTCTTCATTTTGACTATTCATATGAAGTAATCTTTAAATGATTGAATATCTCATGTTTGTTTTACAGAGTCATCTATATGCCTGTTAAATAGATCAGGATTATTAAACACTGCATTCCAAATGAATAAGTTGTTCCCGTGATTAGTATTAGTTTTCCTATTTTTATCAATAGAATAAGCTAGTCGCCTATCATTAAAGCAAACTATTCATCACTCATCCATCGGTTTTATTCATTATCGGGAAACTGGTCCCGTTATCTCCAGTTGGAGCCACCATCCCAAACGGAAAAGGAGATGTACTAAGGTCCGGACCGGGTGGTTATCCCCCAATGTTGTTGCAGCGATTTTCGAGGCATCAACAGGTTAATACATAATTTTTATGTTAAACCAATGGTTGATGTATTTATATATTTGATTAATTTAATGTAATGAAGTTTTGGTGTTCAATTGGTTTTTTAACTTGGTATCAGAGCTAGTATGAGCCTAGACCTCACCTGCTTCATGGGAGTGCCTAGAGAAATAAAGAAGATCAATGTTTTTTTAGAGTAGAATGAAGTTTCTCATTTGCGACAGAGTGTGCATGTTTATCCATCATTTATCTGTCGGTTGCATTTGTTGTAATTGAGGATGTGAGAATTTGTTTCCGATTGGAGAAGCTATAATAGTGCTAGAGTTGTGGATTATCTAGATAGAGTACCCTTGCAGACTGAAGTCGAAAGACTTCATATCTCAAGATTTAGGATTGGAATGAATCTGTTTCACTAGGAAATCATGGTGAACCAGTCAAGGTAGACAATTGTTTTTTTAGATTCCATATGTGATGGCTCAACTGACCAGATCTGAATTATGTCCATGAAGTGGGCAGACCTGGCTCCAATGGAAGCATGAACCAATTTGGGCTGTTGGTGGTGAATTTAGAGATATGATATTAAATGAGGTTATGTTTGAATGATCGATACCCGAAATAAGGATTGTTCTTGTAACCATACCGATCTAAGTAAAGATGATCAAGCATACAGTAAGTTGGGGTTGGAAATTGGATTTAGCAGAGGATGTCATTCAAACTTCTAGGCTTCAAACTAACTCATTCTCAAAAGTGAGGCATAAGAATTTGAGAGAGATGCTATCCAAGATTCTTAATTATGAGGTTGGGTGGTTCGATAAGGATGATAATTCCAGTGGAACTATGTGCTCAACAAATTCTACTATTGTGAGATCTCTAGTCGGAGATCGTATATCATAACTTGGACAAACAGTGTCGTCAGTGATAGACACCTTCACGTTCGGTTTGATGATAGCATGATGTCTTGTAATTGTAATAATATAAACACATCCTCCTATAATATTATGCTTTCACACCAATCTTTGTTCTCATGCCGAAGATCTGAGGTTTCCTTCGAGGTCTCCCATACATTTTTTTTATAGCAAAATGCTTAAAATCAAGTGCAGGTAAAAGCTGAGCATGGATGGTGTTCAAGATAGTTTGGTAGTTGTGGATCTAGAGAATGAGCCCTCATTTATTGAAGATATTTACATTGTCTTCTTGTGATATTATCCAACAACTTGGAATTTTATTCAGTAATTGAATTTGGGAGATCCATGATTTGGGAGTTCTAGAGGAAGTCAGGAATCCAACTTTCGGACTACACCCTTATCAGGGTTATGAGACAACTTGATGGAGTTATTAACTTGGAAGATTTTGAAATGATAATGATGGAGAGGAATTTTAAGTATAAGTACATGTATAGTCAATTGAACCATGTACATGAAGGGCATCCTAGTACAATGGTGGTTACAACTATTGGTACCCATACATTCTAGTAGATGGTCATTCTTTTATATGGACATCAGACTATTCTCTTTAATCATATTTGTAAAAGTTAGGATCACATATAGACTTTGCTGATTGAAATAGAGAAAAGTAGCCATTAAGAAAGACTTGGAAAATATAATTACTACTTGTGTTGTAATGGATTTATTTACTTTGTTTAGAAGTTTGTTACATCTAAGAGAGATCTTATATCTTATTTAAATGTATGGTTGAGTTATTCTATCAATATATTGATTGTGTGATCAAGACATAGTTTCTATCATCAAGCAATAACGGATGCATTTATATATATAATTAATTTGATATAATGAGATTTTGGTATGCAACTGGTTTTTTAACTGAAAAAAAAAAGCCATATCAGTGCAGAATTGAAATACGCAATAAATTAACGGCGATCCAATTCGTTTTGAGAGTTTGATTCAGTTTGTGGAGGAACCTTTTTATATGCTGCATTCTCAATTATCGTTTCAGCAATTATCCTCTAAGTTGGTAAGAGGTTCACTTGAATTTGTATGAGAATGACCTAATCATATTTTGCGATAAGTGGGCTCCGCAGCACAGAGAAGAAGAGGGAATTGGTTAGTAGCATGATGACATGGACATTTCATACTTTGGTCTGATTTGACCTGTTTATAGAATTCCACGCAGGAACTGAATTGTAGCAATTGAGATCGCTGCATGTGTCTAGTATTAAAGAAAAATGCTTAGCTACTGTGCCGATGAAGATATGCATGAAATACTCACTCGAGTTTAGCGACACATGGGATTCTAGCCTGGAGATCACCTGTATCGTGCTCCGTGTATACTGCAATTCAAAGTCGAAGCCACAACTGAGTCAAACGCTTTGCGCACCACATTGGAGTCTTTGAGCGCAATTTCGGATTCGAACCATGATTTGGAGACCTTCTACAAGACTCTATAGTGGAAGGGCATGACATGTTGGGGATTTTTCTATTAAAATCCCAAAAACAAATTAAAAACTCACACAGAGGCAATGCTCTGTTTTTCTCCACAGGATCTTTAACACAGCGGAAAAAAATAAAATTTCTGAGCAACAAACAGAGTTTTCACACACCAAGGATTTCTATTCATTAATAAAAATGATACAAAAATTCATCCTCTTTTTCCCAGAGGGATTCACTAAGAACTTCAAAACAAATTCCTCTGTCTCCTCCTGAGATTTTACACTGCTGTGTGTAAAAATCTCTTTTACATTCACTGCTGTAAAAACAGACTTCAACTACAGAAAATTTACATTCACTGCTGTGTGGAAATAACACAAATTTTTCTCATGCTACTGCGTGCTCCTTTTTTTGCATATTCAGAACTTTTTCATATGCACTGTTGTGCCTCACTTTTCAATTACATTTTATTTACACTGCTGTGTATATTATCATACGCGTTGCTGCGTTCTACCCCCATCTCATAACAATAACAAACACAGGAAAATATATATGGTTCTACTTGCCATACTGCCGTAAAAAAAAAAAAAAATAATAATAAAATTAAATGCTTTTACCAACCTTTACTTGTGCCCATACTCCCGCTGAAACAAAATTAAAAACTTCACCAAAACTTACCAACCCACAGTAAATTACATTTACTGTTTTATTGACAAAACTGGCGGTAAAAAAACTTTTACTTCACGTCAAATTTATTTGCTGCAGGCCTGTACTTCAATTGTTGACTTCAATTGGTTTGCATCGCACAATCACAATTTGCGGGAGGAAAAAATGGAACACTATTAAATTGGTGCGATCTGCGATTTACGATCGGATCGCATCGCACCATCGCAATTGCAGAAATCAAGTGAACAAAACGGAAGCTCCAAACATATATGCGATTTGCGATCTGCGATCTCATTGCATCGCAAGGTAAGAACTGCAGTTGAAATTACAATTTCAACACTATGAGGTGAGTATATCTCCAAAGAATTCCTACGGTTTTGTAGAGAAAATGGAATTCACAAGCAATTTATAGCAAGGTACACCCCATAGAAAAATGGAGTTGCTGAAAGGAAGAATAGGACCATTATGGATATGGCGAGGAGCATGTTGAAGGCAAAGCATTTGCCAAATGATTATTGGGCTAAAGCTGTAAACTGTGCAGCATATATTTTGAACAGGTGTCCTACAAAAGCAGTGATGAATAAAGTGCCGGATGAAGCATGGAGTGGGAGAAAGCAAGGAGTCACTCACATGAAATTTTTTGGATATGTGGCCTATGCACACATACCAGATCAGCTATGGAGGAAGTTGGACAGCAAAGGGGAGAAATGTCTTTTCATTGGATACAGTGAGGAATCCAAAGCTTACAGATTGTATATCCCATCTACCAAGACGTTTTTTGTGAGCAGAGATGTTCAATTCATTGAAGAGGAAGCTTGGGATGGAAGCATAAAGAAAACAGTGAATGTTAAAAACTATTTGTCTCATGATGAAGATGATGAGGAGATGGCTGAAACACATCCCCAAATAGTAGTGCCAACACAAGGACAGCAAGGAACACCCTTGAGGAGAAATGAAGGTGCTTCTCCAAGCACACCACAAAGTGGAAGTTCAAGTGCATCTTCAAGCACTTGCACACCGAATGAAAGAGGTAAAAAGTTTAGAAACTTAAGTGATATTTATGATGAAGGAATGAATTCCTTATTTGCCTTGTATTGTCATGTTGATGATCCTATTCATTTCGAAGATGCAATTAAGGATAAGAAATGGATAAAAGCTATGGATGAGGAAATGAATGCCATAGAAAGAAACAAGACATGGGATTTGGTTGAGTTACCAAAAGGTAAGAAAGTCATTAGAGTTAAATGAGTCTACAAGACCAAGAGCAATGCTGAAGGCAAAATTGAAAGACACAAGGCACGACTGGTTGTCAAGGGATACAAGCAGCAGTATGGGAGAGATTATGAGGAAACTTTCGCACTGGTTGCAAGAATGGAAACCGTAAGAGCAGTGCTATCCATAGCAGCACAAAACAAGTGGAAAGTTTACCAAATGGACGTGAAGTTAGCATTCCTAAATGGAGTGTTAATGGAAGAAGTTTATATTGAACAACCTCTAGGCTATGAAAAGAAAGGCCAAGGGCACAAAGTGTGAAAATTGAAGAAAGCTCTTTATGGGCTGAAGCAAGCGCCAAGAGCATGGTACAGTAGGATAGATTCCTATCTACTGGAAAATGGATTTGAGAAATGTGAGGGAAAACCCACCATCTACATCAAAGCAAAGGATGGTAAAATTTTAATTGTTGTGTTGTATGTTGATAATGTTATTTTCACAAGTAATGATGATCATCTCATTGAAAACTTCAAAACAGTCATGAAAGAGGAATTTGAGATGACTGACATGGGTTTGCTGAGATACTTCTTAGGAATAGAAGTAGATCAAAATGAAAATGGAATTTTTATCTCACAGGAAAAATATGTAAATGAAGTGTTGGGAAGATTTAATATGCAAGAGTGCAAGGCAGCAATCACACCCACAGTAATGGGATTAAAACTCAGCGAAGAGGACAACAGCAAGGATTTTGATCCTAGTTTGTACAAGAGTATAGTTGGCAGCCTAATGTATTTAACTGCAACTAGACCTGACATAATGTCTGCTATTAGTTTAATTTCCAGATTCATGGAGAGGCCAAAGGTAGCACATTGGCAAGCAACAAAAAGAAGTTTGAGGTATGTCAAAGGTACTAAAAGGTTTGGCATTTTATATACTGTCTCAGAATGTTCAGATTTAATTGGATACACTGATAGTGATTGGGCTGGAAGTGTAGATGATCGGAAAAGCACTTCCGGTTATGTTTTTCACATGGGTTCAGGAGCCATTTCATGGGCTTCTAAGAAACAGCCTATCGTGGCGTTGTCTACAGCAGAGGCAGAATATGTGGTAGCTACAGCGGCATCATGTCAAGCAGTTTGGATGAGAAGAATGTTAAGAAGTTTAGGCCAAGAGTAGGCAAAAGCAACAATGATTTTTTGTGACAATAGCTCAGCTATTGCATTATCAAATAATTCAGTGTTTCATAAGAGAACGAAACACATTGACACAAGGTTTCATTATATCAGAGAATTGGTAAGCAATGGAGAAATTGTTTTACAACATTGCAGGACTCAGGAACAGGTTGCAGACATTTTGACAAAGCCATTGGATCAGAAAAGCTTTGAATTTTTGAGGAAGTGTTTGGGTATGACTGAATGCCCAACAGTTGAAATTAAAGGGGAGTGTTGAAATTGTAATTTCAACTGTGCATCAGTTGACCCGTGCAGCAACATTAAGGCAATAACCGCACAGCATTTAATTTGCCCAAAACAGCTCCCGAAAACCATCAAAACTCATCGGACCACTTTTGTTGTGAAGGTGGTTTTCGTACAAGCGCGCCCGATGTAATAATATTTTGCCACGCGTCAAATGTACTTTCAACAAAACCACTTTCCATTAGGACGTAACGTTCGGTAACAAAGGGCCTTCCAATATTCATTTCAACCGTTCAATTCCATGAGAGCAAATCATTGGTTGTGGGACTTCACAAACCTGCAGCAAGTGAATTTTCACATTGCTTAAAAATTTTGTGTTGACTGCCAGTAAAACATAAAGGCAACTTAAATGTGTTCGTAGAGTATTGGTAAAAGTTTTTAATTTTAATGTTTTACTTAAATGTGTTCGTAGAGTATTGGTAAAATTTTTTAATTTTAATGTTTTTTTTATTTTTACGGAAGTATGGCGAATTTAAAATAGGTATGGGCATAGCATATAGTTTTTAATTATATTGTTTTAAATTCATGGGTGTAAGTTTTCATTTTATTAAACAAGTAAAACGCATTGTAATGTTTTTTTTTTGTCAATTGTATTTTGGAATGAAACACAGGGGGAGCATGTAATGAAAAAAACGGAAGCACCTATCAGTAAAACCATGAAATCTTTCACACAGCAGTGAAAAGGGCAATGTAAGTTTTTTTTTTGGTGAATGCGTAACTTTCACACAGCAGTGTGTTGATCTTTCCAACAGAGACAAGAATTTTTCTTTATTTCTACAGCAGTAAATGTAATTTTTTTTTTTTACATAGCAGTGAATGAAGATTTTACACAGAAGTGTAAAATTATTTGTAAAAGAGGCAGAGTAATTTTGTTTCTGGTAAAAGTTCTTGGTGAATCCCTCTGAGAAAGAGGAAGAAAATTGTATCAGACAGTTTATGAATTAATGCAAGTTTATTTTGGTTGAGAAACTCTGCTTAGCTCACAAATTTTATTTGCTTTCCTGTGGAAAAGATCCTGGAGAAAAACAGAGCATTGTCTCTATATTCAGTGGATTTTGTTTTTGGGATTTTACCAGAAAAATCCCCAACAACATTGTGATGGAGTATGTTAAGGGTGGCGAGCTGTTCAATAGGGTTGACAAGAAAAGAAAACTGAAATAAAAGGAGGCAAGGAAGTATTTTCAACAGCTGATATGTGCCATGGATTTCTGCCACAATTAGGGGGTGTGCCACCGGGATTTTAAGTCAGAGAACTTGTTATTAGACGACAACGGGGTCATGAAGATCTTCGAATTCAGCCTCAGCATGTTGTCGGAATAGTTCAAGCAAGACTGCCTTCTCCACACAGCGTGTGGCACGCCGGCCTACGTGGCACTAGAGGTTATAACCTGCAAGGGTTATCACGGTGCCAAGGCCAACATCTGGTCGTGCGAGGGTCATAATTATGTGAGATAATCATTGAGTAGTGTTTAAAACAATTGAGTATTCCACTATTCGAATATGATAACACTAGTCAAATGTGATAATACCAATATTTTATATATATTAAAAATTATTTAATAAGAAATAATCGAGAGTCAATTAGGCTATTAGAGAGAATATTTTAATGTAAAATAAAAATATAAGAGTTTTTCATAATTGATCATTATGTAAATGATTTTATATGTTCTTTAAATAGAGACCATGGGAAAATTAGGTGTTAAACAATAGATCAATAGTCTTTGGTACTAAGAATTACATGAGTTATCAAATTATTGTACTTTTATAACATTTTGTGATCATATTATTACATAATTACAAATGTATATGGAAGTCATGCACTTTTACCTAAATTCATATTAGACCAAGTCTATTTTAATTAAAAATTGAGTGTCTAAATATCCTAACTTTTCCCATTAAGAAAAACATGGAATATGGTTGAAGGATTTACAAAGGAGACATAATAAGAGAAGGGGGGGCATTAGAGCTTATCCCCCTTAATGAAAACTTCCTAAACTCCTACCTTTGATTAAATTCTGGAAAACTTCACTTTGAAATTTATAAATTGTCATGGATATTCTGCTAGATAGTTTGTAAGAATAGCTCTAATATTTAAAAATAAATAAAAAAAAATAAAAAATAAAAAATAAAAATAAAAAATTGAAAATTGAAATTTATACTATGGAGTTAATTTTCCTTAAATTCCAAAATTTTTATTTAACTGCATTTCTCTTTATACATTCAATAGATAATATGTAAAAAATAGAGAACATATAAAAGTAATCACTCAAAAATCACAACAAACACCAATATATGTTATGGGAAACCTTTTAGAGAAAAAACCCATATGTATATGCTCTATTTTGTCTAGAATGGAAATTATGCAAATACAAAGGAGAAGACACCCTCTATGGAGTTTCTTGAGACCTGTGGCCTGTGGTCCACCATAGAACACAAACTCCCTCTATTATGCTCTCTCTCTCTATCCACTCTCAACTAATCTAATCAAATATGTAACAAAATGCACTCATATAATGGAACCTATTTTCCTCTTAGTAGCTTAGTTATAAAACAACCCAACATCCAACTAGGGGTTAAATATGACCCATTCAGCCCTTAAAATGAGTTACAATGCAATATTTCTGTAATATTCTTCGTGGTACACATGTAACTATCCCTTTTGCATGATGAATACGATCTAGCGTGTCATACTCTTGAATTATGGTGGTTAATCATGACAAGGCAATTTCTAGGAAGCATAACTTTTGCATCCAAACTCTTATTGACATCTTTCTTAGACCATTGGAAAGGTATTTCTGTGTAGAATGTAGTGCCATGGAGTGTAGAGTTTAAGAAATATTTTTTTACCTGTAAAAAATATAATTTAAGGCTTCAAACTAGAGTAAGGATATTGTATACCCCATAACTCCAAATTAGGCCCCACTGCTACATTGTTCTTGGAAAATGATTCCTTCAATTCTTCCATTCTAAAAGCATTGAGATGGATGAAAAATTATATATGGATATAATATAGATCATATCTCCCAATTTTGTGAGGACTTTGATCCCAAAATATTTTACTGAATGAGGTAAGGAAATTTTCCTCTACTTTCTCTCTCAAGTACCTTTTAACCTATCTTGAAATTTGTCCTTTCAACCCAATCTTCCAAATACATGATGCCTTGTCTTGTAGTTCTTGACCTCTTTTATGAAATTATACCCTCCATAAACTCTACCTAAGCATCTAGAGATAAGTCTTGTATGGAAGGTAGGACTTGCTCCTCTTCATGATCCAACATGGATGGTTCATAAATTTTATATTTTCCACATTCACCACTCAATAAATGCACATGTATGGAGGTAAATTGAGTCTATAGGCATTATCTCCCACCTTTTCTAGTATCTCAAAAGGAACATATCATAGAGATTTGATTTTCTTACTAGGACCCTATAGCCTCTCTTTGTTCAATTGTAACCATACTCTATCTCCCACTCTGAATAAATTCCTTTTTCTATGTTCATATTCCTAGTCTTGTACTTTTCCTATGACTACTTCAATGTCTCATGTACTTGTAGCACACTTGTAGATGGATCCACTTAATCTTCGAAAAAAAATTCTCTACCCTTATGGCATCCATTATGAGATCCTTCCTCACTCCTCTTTGTTGTCCATATGAAAATACAAAGGTGAAGGTAGAAAATATCCCAAATAAGTTTCAAATGGGGGTTTAACAATATAAGTAGACCGCTCTATTATAAGAGTGTTATATATACACTAGATTTACTTGCCAATTATTTTGATGCTTCTATTTGTAGCCGCTCAAAATTTGCACCAAAGTCATGTTAACTACTCATTAAGGGAATTTTAAGGTCTAAATGGGCCTCCTAACATAAATAATAAAATAATAGTTAAAATAGTAAAATAAGAGTTAAGAATTTTTAAATGAAAAGGAAAGGAAACATTATTTATTTATTTATTATATGTTTGGCCTATCTCCTTGTAGGTTTTATTCAAATGCCAAGTGTAGACACTTATTCATTGTAGAATCAAATTCCACATCCAAATAGTACCAACTCAACATACTTTGGAGTAGACTCACATCAAAAAATAAAATACGTGAAAAAGACAAGTTCGCATGCCTTTTTCATGTATTTTCATTTTTTTTTTTTAATGTGGGTCTACTTAGAAGTATTTAAAGTGGGTACTCATTGGATGTGGAATTTAATTCCACATCCAACAAGTTTCTACAATTGACATGTGAGTAAATCTACAAGGAGATGAGACAAAAATACAATTAAAAAAAGTATATTTCTTCTTTTCCATCCAAAATATCCTCCCCAACAGATGACATCATCATGTTGAATCCAATTAGTTCTTTTAAAGTTAATTTTGTAAATACATTTTTTTTTTGAGGTCCATTTTTTACCTCAAAATTACTCTTATTTCAATTTTCTCATCTATCTATGAATGGAATGTTGAATACCTCTTGAACTTTGTTTCCATATTTTCCCATAATGTAGTCCAAATGGCACAGAGAAATCTAGTTTCCATATCTGAAAATATTCTCCTTGGCATTCCACATTGTACCTAGACCTATCCAATTTTTTTGCTTCTTTCTCATTGATGGTCTTTCTACAGGGCATGAGAATGAACATCTTGTTGAACCTATTAGATACCAGAAACAATTATTCATATCCCTTCCTAGTTGTTGGCAAACCTCCCACAAACTCCATGGAAATTCTTTCTTAAAGATAATCAGTTACCCGTTAGGGATGGTATAATTTTTTTTTCTTACTAGTGGGTTTTCGGCACAACAAAGAATACACCCTCTTATGAACCTAGCTAAATCTTCTTGTGTTCTAGGCTAGTACACACGTCTTTGAAAATCGGAAACTATATTCCCTACATCAAAATTCCAGCAATATTGGAGGTATGAGATTCTCTTATTAACTAATATCTCTCACCTTCAAGGATGCATAACCTATCTATCCTATAGAGTAATCCATTCTAGAGATGATATTCAATTGTGATATCTCCATTGTTTGCAAAACTATGGCTTTAAAACTACTAAAACACCTCCTTGAAGTTGCCATCCTCTGTATATGCCTATTTGTATGCATCATGGTTGAAAGTATCCATTTGAATTAGGGTCCCTAAAGTTATAATTTTTGATATGGTTGGCCTTCAAAGAATGTTGTCCAACTTGTTTGTGTTATCCTTCTTATACTTCGATACTAGATGAAACTACTCTAAAAAAGGCGTTTAACTTGTAATGCATGGCACATTTTAACTTACTTTGGACCTATAGTACTATAGTAGGTGGTGATCTATGTCAATAACCATATTCTTTCCCATGAGATAATATTTCCAGTTTTTAACTTGTACCAGAGAATAGAGCTCCTTGTTGTAGATAGGGTAGTTGAGAACTAGAATGGTAGCTTATAAGCCTTATTTCCTACGTCAAGATTGCTCCCATATCATACCACTCACAATGTCTCCACCTTGAGGGTCTATTTCAATTTTGGTAATATAAGAACTTATGCTTTCCTAATTTTCCTTTTCAACTCCTAAAAGGTTGTCAGCTTATTAGGAATAAAATCACAGAGAAACAAAATCAAAATAAATGCAAAAATAAAACATATAATGAAAAAATATAAAGAATACATGAACATACATGGTTCACCCAATTTGGGCTATGTCCATGGAGATATAGCCAACCCTTCCATTTATTTTGTTTAGAATAATGAAGGGATTACAACCTACAACACATTTTTTGCAAGCTCCTCTTCTCTTTCTTATTGTCTCCTCTCTCTTAATTAAAATGTTATCTCAATAATGCACATCTGCAATACAAAATCCTCATAAAAATATGTTTTTTCCTAAGGAATAAAACCCTAATATAACATCTACCATCATATATGTGACCTAATAATGAATGGTCTAGATTAACTATGAAATTACAATAGTTTTACAAGCAAAATTTTCCAAAAATTTCTCTGATAAACCCCTACCAATGGAGTCTCTGAAGACTTGTCATCACCACCCCCTAAACTCCCTAACGATGATAGTAAGGTGCCAAAGCCCCCTACACACCCCATGAACTAGGGTCCAAACGTGGCTAAAATAAAGACATATAAAATAGTAAGATAATTAGGCTCCACAACCAATAATCTCCCATTTGAAGACTGATTACAACATCTAACAAAGTTACCAATCAAACGAAACTAATCTCCCACTTGAACACTGATTACAACATCTAAAAAAGTTCCCAATCAAATGGAACTATGACCTCAAAACGGAAACTCCAGCAAAAAAACTCGGAAGAACATGAAAAACAACATGAAAATGAAAAATAATGATGCTGGAACAACATTTTTTTGGGGTAAATTTTCAACATTTTTTAAAAATGGTAGACGAAAAGCGTTTACTGGAACAATAATTTTTTTTCTGGGTAAAATTTCAACTTTTTCTAGCAATGTCATTAGAAATAAAGTTTTATGACTTTGAAAAACCTTAAAATTTCAACAATTTTGAGACACCAGGTTAAAGATAAAAGCTCATGCCTCTAAAAAGCCTTGAATTTCCAACAATTTTTAAGGGTGGTGTTGAAGATAAATAGCACATAGTGAGATTGGTGTGTGAGTGTAAAAAAAAATGATAAAAAAAAATAATAATTAAATATGAATAAAACAAATAGTTAAGTTAAAAAAATAAAAAAATTAAGACAATAAAAAAAAGAGTTAAAATATTTTTAAAAGACAAATAACCAACAACAAACAACAACAAAACGATGCATATGAAGAAAAAAATTCAAACATAATTTTTTTTATAGAAAATAAGAAAAAAAATTATAAATATAAAATATTTTGGAACTCTTCTTCCTCTTCTTTTTATCATAAAAACAAAATTTTGAAAAATCACAATAGATTCTTTTTCTTTTTTTCAAATCAATAATTTAACATAAAAAATAAAAAAATAAAATAACATTAAAAAAAAAAAAAAATAAAAAAAACATTTAAAATATTTCTATATATAATAAAAATGTATTTAAAAAATATATATAAATATTTTTAAATTATATTAAAAAATGTTATTGCGGGGCCACTATCTAGATTGGATATATATATATATAATGATGTAGTTTTGTTTTTTTTTTATTTTTAAATATATATAATATTTTAAATGTTTTTTTTTTTATTGGTTTAATTAATTGTTTAAAGATAAATAATGTAAAAGCTATTCTTGTTTTATTATATGGTTGTTTGTTTTCTGATATTCTATTATTGTTTCATTATATGGTTGTTTGTTTCCTAGGGGAGTTTTTCTTATGATATCAGCCTTTTCACATAATGGTTACATCATTTTCATACGGGTAATCACTTGGCATTATCTAAATTTAGATTTGACTTAAAACATTTTCAAATCAATAATACAATTTTAAAATAAAGACTCAATGTAATTACCAAAATAACCAGAAAAGGCCAAACTATTGAAAGTTTGTCACACCCTTCCCATGAAATCTTACTTTTTCAAAAACATCTGCATCTAATATTATATAACACTCTGACGAGGATGTCACAGAATATGTCACCATCTTCCCTAACAAATGCTACAAGCCCTAAAGTGTGATCTTTTTTCAATGCAATAGGGCCATTCTTATTATTTTAACAATCGATCGGGAAGAAAATAAATAAAAGTTGATAAGAGGCAATTATTGTCATGGACTCTGTCATGTCATTATGAAGGAAAGGGTAAATGCTTGGGCCAATACATTGATGCCTACTCATTAGTTTAGGTTCCACGTTGCCATCATGGAGAAGAAGGTGAGCCCCATTTGCAAAGTTCTGAAATAAAAATTACTTCGCTAGTTCCATCGTGGAAGTTATTGTCATGAGTTTTGAGAGGGAAATTCGGAATAGGGGTGCAATCATTTTCAGAGAGCCAATGATCTAATGCCATGACGATCAATAATAACCAGAGAGCCAATGATCTAATGCCATGACGATCAATAATAACCAGAGAGCCAATGATCTAATGCCATGACGATCAATAAAAATGAAATGCGTGTTGGTTAAGGTTTTATATTAGGGTTTACATTAAATAAACTATAGTTTTTGCTTAGTGTTAGTATCTACTGATCGAATAAAAAAGGAGAAACGTTTTACCTCCGGCAATTCTAATGTTATCATGTACGCAAGTTCTCGCACTGCACCTGACTGTCCCACAACGACCAGTTCCTATCTATAAAATGTTTGGGTAATCCTTCATTCAAACAAAATTATAAAAAAAAGAGAAACCAGTTTGATGGTTTTATGATTGGTTCAAGAAATCCATTACATTTTAGTTGCAGCCAATATTCTCCTCTACCATTCTCTTCACATATTTATTATGTATATATCCAAAAACGCTGATGTATATATATACACATAATGCTGTAGGATGCGCTTGCGGGCTGTCCAAATCAGCAATGGCCGAACTCAGGCACAGCTCGTGTGCAAAGAGTTGATGCAAAACACCGGCAGAAACAGTTACGACGCCTGGAATGGAGTTCATGTTGGGAAACAAGGTATTCGCTTAGAAGGGCACAGGTAAAGAAATTCAAGATGGCTGAGTTGTAGTTTTAATCTAGAAGAATATTGTCTTCTTTTTTTCTGCTGAGCAGAGATGGAGACGAAGCCCAATATTCTGATGGGGAAGTACGAATTAGGGCGCCTGCTGGGGCACGGGACGTTCGCCAAGGTCTACCACGCGAGAAATCTGAAGACAGGCGAGAGCGTCGCTATTAAAGCCATGGACAAGGAAAAAATCCTCAAAGTCGGCATGATCGAGCCGATTAAACGAGAAATCTCGGTTATGAAACTGGTCCGCCACCCCAACATTGTTCGGCTCTACGAAGTCATGGCGAGCAAGTCCAAGATTTACATTGTCATGGAGTATGTTAAAGGCGGCGAGCTGTTCAACAGGGTTGCCAAAAAGGGGAAATTAGAAGAAGAAGAGGCGAGGAAGTATTTTCAACAGCTGATATGCGCCGTGGATTTCTGCCACAGTCGAGGGGTGTACCACCGGGATTTGAAACTGGAGAATTTGTTATTAGATGACAACGGGGACATGAAGATCTCCGACTTCGGCCTCAGTGCGCTGCCGGAACAATTCCGGCAGGACGGCCTTCTCCACACGGCGTGCGGCACGCCCGCCTATGTCGCACCGGAGGTTATAACAAACAAGGGCTACGACGGTGCCAAGGCCGACATCTGGTCGTGCGGGGTCATACTGTTCGTGCTCATGGCGGGGTACCTACCGTTCCGGGGTGCGAATCTGATGGTGATGTATAAGAAGATCCACAAGGGGGACTTCAAGTGCCCGCCCTGGTTTTCCTCTGAAGTTCGATGGCTCCTTCTCCGGCTGCTGGACCCCAAATCCCGGACGAGGATCACCGTCCCGCAGCTGCTGGAGGTTCCCTGGTTTCGCCGGGACTTCAAGCGCCCGCAGGTTGACAATGACGTTGATGTTGACCTCCTCGACGATGTGGAGTCCGCCTTCTTCACCCCTGAACCGGCCTGCCTCAACGCCTTCCACATCATCTCCCGCTCTCCGATGTTCAGTCTCTCAGGGCTTTTCAAGGACAAGGAGGAGGAGTCGAGATTCACGTCGACCCAGCCGGCGTCGAGCATAGTGTCGAAGCTTGAAGAAATCGCCAGGCTGTTCCGGTTCAGCTTTAAGAAGTCGAAGGACTGTAAGGTGAAGCTGCAGGCGTCTGAGCAGGGGCGGAAGGGGCATTTGTGCATTGATGCCGAGATTTTCCAAGTCATGCCCTCGCTCTTCGTGGTGGAGCTTCGGAAGACCCAGGGGGATTCGCTCGAGTACAACAAGTTCTTCAGCCAAGATCTGAGGCCTGGCCTTGAAGACATCGTTTGGAGATGGGACGCCAACACTCAATAGTAAGGAGAGCATATATCCACTGTATATACTTTCTTCATTGATATATTCACTGAGCTTGAGATGTGTGTAGAAAAAGTCTAATAAGCTTTTACTAGAGGGGCAAATCCATTGCATATACTATAACATAAATTTGATGTATTCCTAACCAGTTTAAATAAAGTCAAGGTTGATATGTATGACATCATCATCCTCATGGATGTGACTATTGCAGATCTCGGTGAGTAGTCGAGCATTTATAATGTCAAGTAATGGTCAAAATGAGAAAAGTCTTATGTAATATGTTAATTGGTCAATGTGAATTTTATGTAATATGTTAATCGGTCAATGTGAGGTGTAGTTTTCATTTAGTTATTGATTTAAATTTTATAATTATATTTGGGAGGTTTCAAACCCCTTTAAAAGTGTTATTTTTTATATATTTAGATTAATATAAAAATGGCCAAGTTGAGTTTGAAGATGTTGGATCATTATAAGTTTTAGAGAGGCAATTTAAGTTTATTATATTTGGAAACTAAGTATGGTTTCTAATAATAAAGGGGAGGTATAATAAAGGGGAGGTATATGGTTTGCTGCAAAGACAAAATATTGCTAAAATATACATGTGTAATTAATTAAATTAAAATAATAGGAGATTTAAAGACTATTATTAATCATATAGTTAACAATTTGAAGTTAATAAGTAGGAGATTTTTTTAATTTTGTTCTTAAATCAAAGCAAATAAGTAGGAGATTCTTTTTCTAATATCAAGTATTATCAAATTTTCAGTGAACACAATAAAGAAGTAAATGAATGAATGAATGATTTTAATGACGTCTATGAGGATGAACAACCTAAAGGACCAAGAGAATAATGACCTTAACTCATTTTCATATTTTTTTTGATGTCAAATCTTCTGCCATGAGCCTTGACTAGAAGGCTAGCAATCTAATTGATCTTATCTTCGTCAAATAGATGGTTCATGTTGTCAACCTTTAGATTGTTTTCATACTGACTGCAGATATCCTCATAGGTTGCACACTCCATGACAAAGTGTCATTTTGTCTCCACCACACCCTTATCGCAGAAAATGGAAGTTCTCTCTTCCCAAACCTCCTTGGTAATCTTCCACCTACCAGTCTCACATCAAAGGTGATGTGACCCTGTCCTCAACTATGCCACTAGCACCCTTACTTTTCCTTTAATAGTTGCACCTAAATATGTTTGCTCACTGTGGTCACAAGATGGATTGAACTCTTTGATGTAATATTTTTTTTGTTTCCATTGTGATTGGTCCACTTTGCAGTCCTAAATTTTTCCATCACAATTTTTTTTATTTCTTCGTTGGTGCTAGGAAATTCATCCAAGTTTTCTTCCCATGATCTAATTCCTCTTCCATAGCTATCTTGGGAAAACATTAGTTATCCATGGTTTTAGCCTTCTTTAAATAGTTTATAAACCTAGTTATCATTGTTGCCTCCAATGGAAAAGTACATGCTTCAACCAAAAGGATTTCCTGCGAGTCTATGGCTTTAACTTTGAGATTGCTAGTAATTAGTTGTTTCTATATTCTTTCTAACTGTATCAATCTACAAGTTGAAATGATACTTCCCATACTTCACAATCGTAGAGAACAATCATCATAACTAACAAACCAAAAAGAGTTTTCTTAGTTTTCTAATCCCAAAGTTCAACTTTTCTGCACCTATTTTGGAGTAAGTATCAGGCCCTCCGTCCTCCTTGAATTGTTTTCACCCTACAAGTCTCCCAACTAGGCTTATGGCGAAATTCAATCCCAAGATATTTGTATTCATTCACTATCTCCAGATGACAACCTTCGAAAAGAAAAGTGCTTGGTTTTCCCTTTCTACTTAATGAGAAAATCATGATTCTGGTCATGTTAATGTTCAATTGCATCCCAACCTCGTGACGAAACTGTTATAAGGCCTTTAAGTGTTCTCTTAATCCATGATGTGTTTTTGAGATTAGAATAAGATCATCTACGTACATAAGCAACTTTACCACATAGCTTGTTAGATGAACCCCTTCTCCCTCAGCTTTTCTTAACCAAGCTTCCAGCTTATCAATATATAAACTAAACAAAGTGGGGGATAGAATACATCCATGCTTAACACTAATATTTCTACCAAAACATTTGAACTTTCCATCACTTGTTCTGATTTTAG
The DNA here is from genome assembly GCA_000404065.3 of Pinus taeda. Taxonomy (NCBI): domain Eukaryota; kingdom Viridiplantae; phylum Streptophyta; class Pinopsida; order Pinales; family Pinaceae; genus Pinus; species Pinus taeda. The sequence goes on from APFE030989399.1 coordinate 29,538, forward strand.
CTCTAACCTTCTCATAAAGTTTATGAACAACTGCTCTATACTCATTTAGGATACCCAACTCTTCCATATTGTTCCATAGTTTATGTTTAGGCACTGTGTCAAAGGCTTTCTTGAAGTCCACAAAAAAACAATAGGTTGTTTCACCTTGCTTGTCCCAAACTTTCTCTATGAAATTTCTAAGGGTGACACAATGGTCAATGGTAGAGTGTCTATGTCTAAATCTTGCTTGTCCTTTTGCCCTCTTTCCCTCACTTTCTGCTCAACTGTTGATTCTTCGCTCTATCATGCTCCCAAAAATCTTGCCCATGAGGGGGTTGACCATAATAATGCGATAGTTAGAAGGGTTATTGATATCTCCACCTTAAAGAGAGGAATGATCAGACTAGTGGACCACTCTCCTGAAAAGCCATCGTAAATGATCCCATTGAAAATCTCTTTTAAATGAGGACCAAGGAGCTCAACACCCCATTTTAAGAATTCAACTTTAATCTTGTTAATGTCCTATGCTTTACCGCTTGCTAAATTCTTTATTCTTTGCTCGATATCATCCTCTGTGAATAATTCCACTGAAGTGTTCACTGTGGGGTGGGGGGGGGGGGAGTATATTTCTTGTGCACCCACTCATAGAGGAGCCTCACATACTCCAACCATTGGCCACCTGTAAGATTGTTTTTAGTCTAATTTCTCCTTTGTTGTAGCTCTTTCTAAAGTAATGGGTAAGTGTTGGCTGAAATGAAAAGGAGGGGGAGCTTATTGTTAATGGTTTATGAATTCACCAATCAATGCCTTAATAAATGCATAAAATTATGAAATGCTTAATGATGGAAAGAATTTCATAACTACTAATGAATCCATGAATCATCACATGACACATAATCTTGGCCTCCCTTTAAACATATGAATAATAATGTGAAGAGATGGCACTCACCATCTCGCATGTTGTTAGTATTAATCTCACATGCTTATAGTCTACTATTTCTTATAACCTTATCCTGGTATGGGATAATAGTTTTGCTATCGGATAGTATCAAAGGGCTCATGAATCTCCATATCCCCAAGTAACCATTTTCAATGTTTTTCAATTTTTCTTTAGTTTGTATTTTTGCACTAGGGATTTTCTAAGAAAACCACCTCCTCATTGGAATACTGTTGTATAGTAACCTAAAAAGATTGAAATTAATATTCAACATAGAATCTATGGGAAAGACTAGTGTTTGGCCTTAGGTATTTGGTAACCACTGAAACTACACACACACACACACACATATATATATATATATATTCAATTTTTCGTTCTAGGATTGAGGAGATTATGGAGTAGTAAGGATCTTAGGGACAAGGTTGTTTTTATTGATAATGTGTACACTTCACTAGTAGAAAGCATTATTTATAGAGGGGAACTAATGGATTCAAGAAGTTTGCAAGAAATTCACAAAATTTTAAGAATTCATGGACAACACATTCATTGTAATAAATATTTACTCTATGATATTGCTACAAAAGTTTACAAAATTGAAAGTCAAAATACAACAATGTTAAGAAATAGAAGACAAGTAAGACAACATAAGAACATAGTAAAAAATGATTTAAGCCATCTTCTACTATTCCATTGCACAATATTTGATCTGAAAATCACTTGTGAGTGATCTTAGTTAATTAATTAATGAATGAAGGTATTACAGACTCATGTGCTGGTGTGCGTCTCTGTTATCTTAGGCAATAGATCGATAAGATTGCAAAATACACAGACACTAGAAAAAAATAAGAGAAACACAATAAGCAAATACAAGAACACAAAAAATTAATAAGGAGTTCACCCAATCCTCCTGGCCTACGTCTCTGGTCCAACTTTCAGTGGTGGCCTTCTTTCATTGTGTCTTTAAGCAGAGTTTTTACAATAAGGAGCTCCATTTGAGTCTCCTAGAACAGATGGTGCTTAGTAGGGTGGTTCTTGGATTCCCCAAGCCACTAGAGTGCACAGACTCCCCCTTACCAAGTCTCGACCTCAATTGGTCTTGATGGGACGGGTCCAATTTGGTACTCAGTTCCCGATAGATATCCTCACAGGGATTGCTTGAACCTATCAAGCCTTATGTCTGCTTGATGTTGCCTTAGCTCTGCAGGTTAGCTCAGCTCTCCGCGTCTGCTTTTGTCTCTTCTGTCTCCTTCTTCTTACCGTCCTCTCTTTTGTTCTTTTGTTGTTCATGGCTTAAAGCCAATACGTCCTTGACTGTTCGCTTCCTCTTCCGCCTCTTCAGATTGCCTGCTATTGTTTGCTTGGAATTCCCTACCTCTGTGTCATCACCGCTGTGCAACGTCTCACAGTGAAGTGGCCACTTGTCCTTTCACGAACTACACTATCTCTTCCTCAAACGATTTGGTATTTCGGTTACTCTACGTAATGATTCATCTGCCAACTCAGCGGTCCAATCGAACTTCAACCTTTATGTGTCGAAGCTTATTTCTCCTGTTGAATCTGGTTTTCCATCGGGCGCAATCTTCACTGTTAGATCTGGAGTCCCCAGATCCTACAATGTTTGCTCTTATCGAGCGTTTGACTTTCTCGGACGTTAGCCCGCGATGAGAGGCAGTTTTCTCTCTCATCCACTGGACACGTGTCATTCGTTGTATGGCATTGCTGGGTCTCCTGACAATTTCACTTACTGCCCAAAACGCCTCCGATATTCCACTGGTTTTGGAGCGCGAGAGCTGCCTTTCACTTTAGCGCTTTTCCCATGGTTTTCTGGCTTCCCTTATGACCGAGCACTCAGGGCCTTTCCATTTCGAGGGGTTTTGCCCAGTGATGCGCGATTAGCGCTAATCACACATCAGAAACAACCTCCGTTTTCGGATTCAGACTTCCTAACTACTAGTTTGCGTCCTGCACGGTCTCCATGGGCCTCGGTTAGCATGCTTTGACTGAGGTCCTCGTCGTTCCTTGCTGGCTACAAATTGCCACTGTCTAGAGGTCTTCCTGATAGCTCATTGTTCACAAGTTTTTGAAGTCTGTCATGATTTGATACAGTCATAGAACTTTGAAATTTTCATGCATCCAATTCGGATCACGGCCTTCCCACTGAAAAAGCTTTTGGACCACCAAAATTTGGTTTTCAAGCATTGAATAAGTGAGGGTACAATTGTCTCACTTGTCCAATCTCTATCCACTTTGCACTGCTTGGCTTTGAATCCTTGCGCCCAATTCTAAGGTACTCAACATCTCCCTGAACGCTGTCCTCACCTTCCTGTCCAGAACTATGTCTTCCTGCAATTCATTAAGATATTCAGGTAACAGGTCATCAATAGAAGGCAATTGACTCTACTCTTTGGGATCCTCAATTAGTGAAGGTTCAAATAGTCTCAAGAAATTTGCATTTATGACTGAGTAGATGTGCATGTAAGTTGGTAGAACAAGGCAAAAAGCATTCTCACCAATTTTCTCAGGTATCTTGTGTTATCACTAAAAATATTTCAAAGGAAAAATGTAAGGTAAATGTTAATTGATCCTAGACATACTCATGTTGATATTGGTCGTGTTCATGCAATAGACATTTGATACAATTCTTAGTTTGAGCAAACAAGCCCATGGTGATCAGAGATAAAAAATCTTCATCAAATTCAAGCGAGGAAGCTCCTCAATTAAGCAAGGCATTTTCTTCCAGGTTGATTTATCTAAAGTGATTTCAAAGGATAAAATGTCCAAAGAAAGGGAGATATCATAAGAACTGAAACAGGACTTAGCCTTAGGGCTAAGGAAACATCATCACAACTGTATAAAAATGACAGAGGTAAGGTAGTCATCTCTCAACAAGAGGAATGTAGTTTTGAAGAGTTGAAGAGAAAGTTGAATTTGGCAAATTTTGAAATTGCCAAACTAAGAAAAACCTCAAGGAAACATGCAATCAAGGAAGCTCATTTCAAAAAATGGAGGCTCTATGGTCAGTTGTCATGCTCAATACTTCACCTGCAATAAAGGAAGCAAGATACATCAGGAAAGGTTTCCTTAACTAAGGAAAATCACGCAGCAAGTAAGGTTAAGTCCTCAAATTTTGATGATTTACCTTTTTTGAATTTTTCCTTGAAGAATGATGCCTTTGCATTTAGTTTTGAACAACTTTAGGACAGATGAAAGGGACATTCCAAGATAAAGAAGCTCAAGACAGTTAAATATTGGCATTAAGCTGTGTTTTCGTGATTACATAGCAGTTTTGTAGCGCGCTACGAAACTGCTGAAGATAATGCCTAGTGCACAGTAGTTTCGTAGCACGCTACGAAACTGCTGTAGCTGCATATTTTGATATAGTTGACCAGTTTTGAGGAACAAAAGGGAAACCTTTTTGAAAGGGAGTTTTTGAAGAAGGATAATTCACACAACACAAACATCTAGCAAGGGCAAAAAGGGCAAAGGAAAAGCATATATGAACCATAAGCCATTTGTTATAAAAAGTGATCACAGCTAGTATTTTTCATCATACTTCAGGCAGCATTGAAGAAGGTTTTGTCTTCATACAGGTACATGGGAAAGTTCTACACATGAAAAACAAAATAGTCCAAAACATTTTTGTGTGATCAAAGAAGAACAACAGAGATAATTAATTTCGAAGATCCTTGTGGAGAACAAAAGCAAAAAAAGGAGGAACTTTCTCTCCTTGTTTTTACCAGTCAATTTCTAGAAGCGTTTCTGAGCAGTTAAAAACTCATCTCTAAAAAGTGAAAGAGGTTTTCATTCTTAAGGTACTGAAGTACAAAAAACTCTTCCACTTTCTTCAAATCCATTATGATTTGAGAGAAATGAATGATCAAACTTGCACTACGAAACTGTTGTAGGTGCAGTTTTCCACAAGCATATTTGTACACCTGTTTTTCAAAGAATCATTCTGGGCGATAGGAAAGATGTTTCAAAAAAACAAGAGAGGTTTTTGTTCAGAATGGATTGTTTCACAAAAGCCACCTTCAGTTTTTCCAAATACATTTGTATGAGAAGTTATGAGCTCTGTCCCAAGACCTATTTTTCAGCCAGAACAGAGCAAGGGACAGTGTCCTAGTTTCTAGGAACAACAAAAGGATGAGTCATTAAGGGCCAGCTGGAAGGTTATGAGCACCATCAAATTAGACTTCATGGAGTGTTAGGTGTCAAATAATTCTTTAAATGTTTAGATAAGGTTGTTGTAATCATAATAAGGAGTTACACTCCTAGTTGTATTAGGTCTCTAGGACTCCTAGTTAGCTGTCCTTTGTATTAAATAGTTAGTTTGAAATGTCAATAGGTGTCAAATTAGGAGGAATTCGAATTCCCCTCATGTTGGAGGAAGGAATCTAAATGAACTCTATATATGGGAGAAAAACTAATGTATTAAGGGTTGGAAATTTCAAGAGAAACAATGCATATTATGTTATTGCAGAACATTGTATGTTCTATGTTAATGCAGAAGTTTGGCCTTACTAATCATGATTCAGAGAGGGTTTTATGTGTTTTATTTCCTCATGGATTTCTTCATTTTCTCACTTGCAGTGGTATGAACACATGTTACTTAGAATTAATTTATAATGCTCTAACTTCCTTCATGTGTTCATAAACTGTGTTTCCTATATCATGTCTCTGTTTTGATAGTAGATTAAAACTCTTTATGCCCTGACTTCCATGTAAGATGATCTCTTGTTGTACTAAAACATGCTGTGACTCCATAGCCCAATATATGCTTGTTGATTGGCATTTCAACCATGTATACATTTTCATTTGATTTCAATCCATAGAGTTAGCCATCTTATTCATTATCCAAATCTTAAATCTTGTGAGAGAGCCCTCTCAGGTTGGGGAGGCTAAGCCTCAGCCTAAAGTAGGTTTGAAATAGTTACTTAAGTTCTTCCTGGTCAGCAGCCTTCCAGGGTCTGATTTTGAGATAACAATTTTGGTGCGTCTGCCGGGAGCCTGAAGTCTATTCATTCCCGAAATTAAGAGGCTAAACTTCTGAAGGTAGCAGGAGCTCAAACATCTTTTTGAGGCTGCAAAACTACCTTGGCGACTCCACACATAGAATAAAAAATTGGAAGGTGACTCCACTGCTAGAAGATCAGTAGCTTGATGAAGTTCCAAGATGAGTTCCACTATGAGAATGAATGCCAGGTATGCTCCTATGAATCGGTCTCATATCCCTGTTTTTCCAAATCCTATGCCAAAGGTCAATTTGTTAGAGGATCTTCCAATATTCAAAGATGAAAATAAAGACAATGCTGCTCTTCATTTGGTTAGGTTTGATATGCATGTACGCAGTCTTAAGGTTCAGTTCCCTGAAGATTGTCTCATGAAGATGTTTATGACCACTTTAGAAGGAAAATCATGGTCTTGGCATAAAGGTTTGGAAAATGGTTCAATATATTCGCTTGCTAATTTTCATGATGAATTCTATGAGATTTATAAAGAATGTCATCCTTCTTTATTGCTGCTCAGAGATTGTTGTAGACATTCTTTAAGTCTTATTCAGTACTTGGAGGATTGTTATGATGATGATTAATTTATGGATGAAGAAATTTTAGAGGCTCTTCATAATAATGCATTTCAACACCAAGAAGAAAGTATAACATCTCATGAAATGTAGCATGAAGATCAGCAGAGGTTTACTTATGAAAACCATGTTTCATCCTTTGATATAAATGAGAAGATGCATCAAACTTGCCAAGATTTTTATCACAATGAGTATGAAATTGATTGCAAACACTAAGGAAAAGCACTAGAAGATAGCTTTTATAACCCTCAGGCAGAGGGAAAGGTTGTTCATTTTTGTAATTCCTTGCAGCAACTTGCATCAAAGAATGATCTTTATAATGAAGCAAATTACATTGTCTATGGGAATCATGCAGAAAGGCAGTTGGATAACACATCAAAGGAATTTTGTGTGGCTAAGGATCAGTTGTCTGAAGAGATAGAATGTTATGATGATTATGAAAATAACCATGTTTTCTTTGACCCTATAAATGAATACATGACAAAATTTTGCACATCAGTATTTCATTTTCATTTGCATTATGAAGATCATATACATTATAAGTTGATTTGGTCATCTCATTATCATTGTTATTTTGAGGTTGAATGCAGTCAAGAGCCTCTAGTATCAGAAAGGACAATTGATTGGCTTTATTGGAAATATCATGTTGCCTGACCTAAAGTGGAAATCACAGCTAGTAGGTAGGTAGGAAAATGCAAATAAGCTCAAGGTTGACTGAGCATTTTTTAGTAGATGTAGTTTTCTTTCTCCTATAGTGATCATCAAGCTTAAGCCCGAGGTGAAGGCCCAAGAAGCTTAAAGGGGATGCTTGTCAAATAAATTTCTATTTACAATAATGGATAAGGCACTGGACCTGCGAGTTCTTAGTGTACCACAAGGGCACACTATCCCAAGTGGAGCCACTGTTATCACTGAAAAGATTTCAAAGGAAAAGGGTAAGGTAAGAGTTAATTGATCGTAGACATACTCATGTTGATCTTGGTCATGTTCATGCAATAGACATTTGATACAATTCTTAGTTTGAGCAAACAAGCCCATGATGATTAGAGATAAGAAATCTTCATCAAATTCAAGCGAGGAAGCTCCTCAATTAAGCAAGGCATTTTCGTCCAGGTTGATTTATCTAAAGTGATTTCAAAGGAGAAAATGTCCAAAGAAAGGGAGATATCATAAGAACTGAAACAAGACTTAGCCTTAGGGCTAAGGAAACATCATCACAGTTGTATAAAAATGACAGAGGTAAGGCAGTCATCTCTCAACAAGAGGAATCTAGTTTTGAAGAGTTGAAGAGAAAGTTGAATTTGGCAAATTTTGAAATTGCCAAACTAAGAAAAACCTCAAGGAAACATGCAATCAAGGAAGCTCACTGTTCTATTGACTACTTCAGTCAGGCCATTGGTTTGTGGATGAAAAGTTGTGCATTTCTTCAGTTTGGTGTCCATTAGTTCCCACAGACTTGACCAAAACTTTCCCACAAATCGGGTGTCTCAATTAGATACAATAGAAGTGGGTAATCCAAAATGAACCCATACATGTTGAAAGAATAGTTTTGCAGTTTGTTCAGCTGTAATCTGTTTATTACAAGGTATCAAAATACACATTTTGTTGACCTATCCACAACCACATACAAATAATCATGACCTTTCCTAATATTTAGGCAGTCCTCCAACAAAATCCATGGAAACACTTTCCCAAGGGTGAGAAGGAACTGGTAATGGAGTGTAGAAGCCTAGTTTTCTATTGTTGGGCTTGCTTTTAGCACACATAGTACACCCTCTTACATATCTAGAAACTCTCTCATTCATTTTTGGCCAATAACAAAATCTTTGCAGTTGTGCAACTATTTTACTTACCCCAAAGTGACCTAATATTAGAGAAGTGTGTGCTTCTCGAATTATCTTTACTATTTCAGTTTGTGGAATGAATATCTTCCCACAATGATATAGGAGTCAGTCCTTTACATGATAATCCAATTCTTCTATTCATTTTCCTTGTCTTAAAGTTGCATATACATCTTTAAAGTCTATTTCTTGAGAATATTGTTCAATGTAGCTCTCATGTAAAATGCTTAAGTATAATAGATGCATTTATAATGGGTCTAGATAACATATATGCAACTTTATTGTGTACGCCCTTTTTATATTTGATGACTAAATGAAACTGTTATAGAAAAACCATCCACCTCTAGTGTCTTGATTGTTGCAACTTAGTTTGTGAGTGTAGATATTGAAGTGGTTGATGATCAATATGTATTACTGTCTCTTTGCCCATTAAGTAATGTTTACACTTTTTCACACTCTGTACTAATGCATACCATTCTTTATCATATGTAGGATAGTTAACCACTGCACAATTAAATGTCTTAGAATGATAAAATATGGGTTTACCGTGCTATGTCAACACTGCTCCCATGGCATAGTCAATGGCATCTGTTTGGATCTCAAATGGTCTTTGAAGATCAGGTATTGCTAGTATAGGTGCTATACTAATCTTTTCTTTCAAGGCATCTAAGGCTTTGTATTGTTTGCCTCCCCACTGAAACACCTTGTTCAATCCTGTTAAAGCATGTAAGGGAGATGCAATTAAGGAAAAGTTAGAAATGAACTTTCTTCAATATTGTGCTGCTCCTAAGAAGCTCCTAACTTCTGTAGCAGATTTGGGTTTAGGCCAGTTTACAATGACTTCCACCTTAGAGGGATCTATCTTCAATTCACCACCCCCTACTATGTGTCCCAAATAATTCAGAGATGTTTTTCCAAATTCACATTTTGAGAGTTTAACATAAATTTTTTCTCCTTTCAAAACATCTAGTGTCTACTTAACATGCTTTAAATGTTCTTCCCATGTTTTAATAAATATCAGAATGTGATCTAGATACACAATAAAAAAATCATCAAGAAAAGGTTTGAGTACATCATTCATTAGTCTCATGAAAGTAGCAGGAGCATTAGTTAAGCCAAAAGGCATAACCAGCCACTCATACAATCCCTGCTTTGTCTTGAAAGCAATCTTCCATGCATATTGTTCTACAACTCTGACCTGGTGATATCCACTATGCAAGTCTAACTTGGAAAAATAAACAACTTCTTTCAATTGATATAAAAGATCATCTATGCGAGGAAGGAGATAACAATTTTTTATTGTTATCTTATTCAGTGCTTGGTAATCAATGCACATTATCCACGAGCCATCTTTCTTTCTCACCAAAATGATTGGTGACCCACATGGTGATGTGCTAGGTCTGACGTACCCTTTCTCGAGCAACTCCTACACCTACTTCTTGATTTCATAATTCTCTAAAGCGTACAACCTGTACATTCCAATGTTAGGCAATGGAGCATCTTGCTACAAAATAATATCATGCACTATTTCCTTTTTGGGTGGTAGACCTTTAGGTTCTTGAAACAGGATATCATACTCTGAAACAACCTTTTCTAAATCAGCTTGTTGTTTAGCATTACATCCCTCAAATACATTGGTTTTATCATGTTTCTTTTCCTTTACAACCATCAATAAGAATTGTTTGCATAAATTTATCATTTGTTTCATCTGCCCTGATTTTATGAGAGTATAATTATTCTTGAGCTTATTAGTTCTTACAAAGTATTCATTTCCATGTTTAACAAGTAGATACTTGTTCTCAGCGCTATAGAAGATAGCTTTTCTATCATACAAGTAAGGACTTCCTAAAACAATTCCACATATATCCAAAGGAATTATGTCTAACTCAACCTCATCTACAAATGCTGACCCAAAAGAAAACTTGAGTTTGCATTGTCTAGTC
>APFE030989402.1:0-17727 GCA_000404065.3 Pinus taeda
CTAATTCTGCCCTAAAAACCGGAAATGTGTTGAACATAACTTTATGGAAATGAAATGATGCAAGAAAGCCATGGAAATCGAACAAGAATAGGTCTAATAATGTAAATACAACTAACATTAATTTCTCCAACTCAAAATCTCTCAGTAGCAATTGCATTGGAAAGCAAAAACAGTGGTTTGGTGGCAACAAGAGTGCCTTGGTCTCAATTCATGGTCCCATAAAGGGAGAAATGAGATCAAGGCCTACTTGGTGGCCTTTTCATGAAACTTCTTCTATTATTGCAGCAAACTATATAACTAATCTTGAAACTAGAACAACTATTCTAATCATCAAAAACAACTAAAGTAACAAAGCAAGATTGAATCTAAACAACAAAAATCATTTCATGAATGTAAGAAAAAAACATATAAATACAAGAAGGATGTACTGGGCACTTGGGTTGGGCCCAAACCCAAGAGCTACAACCTCCTTAGAAATATCAGCGATGGTTCAAGGCTGGATTCATATTCATTGATAAAAAAATAATAGTCACATCCCAAAACTGTCTACAGAAAGAGCTCGAAAATGAGTTGAGTGTAGGGTTGCAATAAAGTCCGAAAATAGACTATTCAATAGCTAACCTACTGAGGACTGAGCCCTTCTTATTTATACAAGTTGAGGACTCCCAACAGTATTCCTAAACTTTAGGAACTTGGTTGCCAAAACTTGCAGATAACAACAACTTCACTAGACCTACTCAGCTACCCTTGTGATCATCGATGTGGTGGCCTTTGAACTCCAAGCTTCTAGTGGAGAACTCAAGGAAAAGGTCATAAATGTAGGAGACACCCTTCCTATAAGTCCTCATCTTGGTTTCTTTGAGTTTTGGCTGTCAATCTACTCATAAATGCGTGGTGTTGGTCCAAAAATGTCCAAAAATCTGCAATAAACACTCATTAGACTTTGTGGTAAATTGACTATCCCCATTCACTCAATTAACATAAATATACTCAAAAACATGCAAGAAATATGGATAATGGTGGATTAAATGGAAACAATAGGCAAAATTAGCCCATATAGTTACCCATTTCTGGGACTCATCAATGGTATCGGAGATGGATTCACATTAGAGTAGGAAATTCGAAGTTGTTTGTGAGAAGTTTGAATTTGAAGATGGGTGTAGTGGGATTTGTTCAGAACTAAGAAGATGACCTTCAATGGACTAAGGCTACAATATTCCTTTGGAGGAACCTTAGATTTTATTTCATGGTAGGAATAATGGATCGCTTGAATATGTCAAGACAAATATTCCAAGACCACCAACAACTGATGTCTAGGACCTTGCATAGTGGAAGAAAGATGTAGCAAGAACAAGGAGAATAATATTGGAGGGAGTATGGGATCATATTGTAATGAATATCCATGGAAAGGAATCTTTCTTCATGGTGTGGAAACCATTGACATAATTGTTCGAGTAGTGACCACATGAAGATGTCATTCAAGGATAAATTTTGAAGTATCCAGATCCAACAGAATGACACTATACCACAATATATGAGTAGGTTCACACAATGTTATGATGAAATTGGTGAGGTGGGTGTCACTATCCCTAAATATGGCCTGGTAATCCTGCCCCTTCTTGGCCTTCCCGAGATGTGACATAGTGATCAATATTCAGTGATTGGGAGGAAGAAACTACCGAATTGGGAGCGCTTATGATCTGATTTGGTATAGGAGGAAATAAGGGAGAATAAAAGATATGGGAATTCATCCAAGGGAGAGGATGAAGAAAAATTTGCACTAGCTAGAAATGAAAAGAAGGGAAAAGGGAAGAAATCCCAATCCAAACCAAAATCCTGTCAAGGGGGAAAAAAGAAAGATTTGTCAAAAAATAAATCCTTCCTTTGTCATGAAGTCACACACTATACCATGAAGTGTGCACAAAAGAAGACAAGAAAGAATACCCTTGGATGAGTAACAAGTGAAGCTTTGGCTTCAAATTTCAAGCTTGACTTTAGCCTCATTGCATGCATGAATAACACAATGTTGGGGAGTGTGTGGTACTTGGACTCAAGTGCATCGTTCCACATGATAGGGAATAGAGACTTTTTCAGTCACTTCGAAGAGAAATATTTGCATATGCACATCAATATGGAAGATGATGGAAGGTATAGCGTGACTGAGATTGGTATTGTTGCCATTCAGAGGGAGTCAAGCTCCCCCCTCAAGCTCAAGTATGTCATATTTGTGCCAAACCTAAAGAAAATTACCATCTCTGATACAGTTTTGGAAGACCATGGTTATCACTTCAGCAAAGGAAAGGAATTCCTGAGACACATAGCCACGGGATAGGTGAAGCATATCAAGGTTCATGTGAAGAACCTGTACAAGTTAGATGTGCAGGATTGTGATGCATTAAGCAGAAAGGTAGAGAAGGTGCAGAGTCGCGATGCCATTGAACCTTGGCATATAAGAATTTTGCATTTACATGAAGGTGATTTAAATATCATGCAGCATATTACCACAGGAATCCCCAAAGGAGCACTTGGGAAACATGATGTATGCAAAGGATTTACTTTCAAGAAGTATGCAAAATCCATATTCCATGACTGAGACAACAAAGCACTTGTAGTCCTTTAAATGATGCACTCTGATGTCTATGGAACTTTCTTGACATCCTCTATTGCTAGGCACAAATATTTTTTCATTTTCATTGATGACTTGTCACAAAAGTGTTGGATCTTCTTCATGCACAAGAAGGATGAGACATTCTCCAACTTTGGAGAGTTCAAGGCACTCATTGAGAAAGAAACAAGAGTGAAGGTGAAGGCTATTAGGAGAATTAATGGGGGTGATTATGTGTCAAATGAGTTTAAAAATATAGGTGAAAAAGAAGGCATTTGAAAAGAGTTGATAACACCACACAACCCACACTAGAATGGGTTGGTTGGGAGAAAGAACTGTGACATTTTAGGAGGAACAAGGGCGATGTTGCATGATCAAGGCCTACCTTTGAATTTGTGGGTTAAGGTATGCAACAAAATGGTCTATTTGAAGAACGACAGTTCTCATCAGATTGTGGGCATGATTACACCAGTGGAGGATTTCTCGGCAATAAATTCAAATGTGTTGATGCAACCTCTATGGGTTGATGCAATGGTGGAGGAGTACGAATCCATTATAAAGAATAGTTTTTGGGAAGTGGTCCCAACACTAGTAGATAAATGCGTTTTGGGTTAGAGATGGATCTTCAAGGTAAAGCATGCAACAGACAAAAGCATAGAAAAATGCAAGGCCATATTTGTGGCCAAGGGGTACTCTCAAGCTAAGGGGACTAACTATGAGGAGACCTTTGCACTTGTAGCAACACATTCATCCATTAGATCAATTCTTTCTCCGGCTACACATATGGGGTGGAAGATCCACTAGATGGATGTAAAAACAACATTCCTAAATGGATTTATTAAGGAGGGGGTGTATATCGAATGTTTTGAGACTTTTGATCAAGAGTCTCATCTATGTAGACTCAAGCAAGTATTGTATGGTCTCAAGTAGGCACCCTGTGCTTGTTAGACTAGGATCAATAGTTGTCTCACTAATTTTGGCTTCACTAGAAGTGAATTTGATGGAAATATCTATTATATATTGGTAGAAGGTAAATTGTTGATTATTGTATTATATGTTGATGATTTGATTTTAACTGGTAATGAGAAGTTGATAAGATCTTACAAGGAAGACCTTGCAAGAGAGATTGAAATGAAGGACATGGGTCTCATGCAATACTTCCTCAGATCACAACTATGACAAGGTGATGGGAAATTATTTGTAGAATAGTTGGCATGTAGTAGGAGATGGGGAAGCCTACTAGAAGCTTGCATCAATTTTCTAGAAGTTAATAAATGTAGGAGTACCTACGTTGTTATGCAAGGAATTTCCTGCTTGAAGGCAGGGAAGGCCCATGGGGTAGGAACCCCTCAATGTAGCTATCACCCAATATCAAAAAGGGTAATTCTATGGAACATCTTAGTTTAACTTCGACTATGTCAAAGTGTGGGAGGTTGGGATGTGAGACAATGCAGTGAAATAGGAAATGCGCATGTCCCAACCATGAGCTCACTTGTTGTTTGGATGAGCGTGTCATCAACCACCACATGGCAGCTTGAGATTGGTGACCTCCATTCCTTGTGGGAGGAAAGATATAATAATGAATAAAAGGTAAAGAAAGAAAAAACAAAAAAGAGATAAACCGAGGGTGTGACCCTACTAATCATGTTTCCATGACCGAGCAAAGGGGATAAAATTCACCATTAATGAATGTCTTACATAGGTAAAGTAAGGGGGTATGTTACACAACCTAGTTTGTGTAACATAACAACTATCAAATTATTTTTTTGAATTCACACTCTATCTTGTGACAAACCACTTTAGTCGTCCCCTTTTGTTTCATTCCTCCTCCCAATGGTAATCAAGTTAATGCCTAAAAATCAAATACAAAATCCATTGTCTCCATCCATCTCATCCCACTTTAAATCCTTTCTTTCACCTCCCTCCTCTCTAATGCCTATCCCAAGAAAGAAAAATATCATCACCAAGTCATCCATCTTTGTCCAATTACTACTCTTAATTCACCAACACTATCTCTAATTAGATGTTCCTAATTATATGAAATCAAATTCTTCATTCCTTATTCACTAATTATTCACCTTTAATATGAATTATATTATTTGCCAAATAACATTAGCATTTAACACTAGAATTTTAATGTCGTTATTCTATTCAATGATTACCCTTACATTTATCTTTTACTCATTAGCATTATATTTCAAAACTCATAAAAATAAATTAAAATTAACCCTAAAATAGACTTAATTCCTTATTTTAACATCAAGATTAATAATTAATCATTAACATTAGCATTAAATTTCATTACAAACATCTTACATATCCATAAGAATAATATTATAATAATACAATACTTTATAGGAAAGGTATGTAAGTACAATTGACACCTACATAGCTCATATGTGCACTAATGATGTCTATTATTTATATCATACAGAGTACAAATCTAAAAAAATCAGAAAAATTGTTTGTAATCTAAATGGAAAACTAATTGGGAGTGAATGGTGGTAGGCATAGTGAGGTGTTTAACATGTTGATCATGCCCATGCTAGTTCCATCTCTTTGTTCTATTCAAGCATAAAATATCAATACACATCATATGTATACATTTTGTAAGGGTGCAAACATCAACGCTATTATAAACATTACGAGATTCAACACAATTATAATATAAGTAATAATTTTGAAGCAAGCACTAAAAATGTTGGGGTTCATGGCTATTATTTGATGCCACCTAAAGCCAAGTTGGAGGTGTCCTAGTTCTCACAACAGTAGAAGTGAGGGTCCCAAGTGTTGGTATACATGTGTTCAAAACCATATGTGAAGTCATCGAAAACTATAAACTGCCCTTTGGGGCACCCCTGGTTGTTTCTAGATATGAGGATGGTGGTGTGGCAACAAATCCTAGTCATCGATCTCTTTGAAGGGTAGTTTGAGAAAACTGCATCTCAACATCAAATAAGCCACTAAATTCCTTTAAGTAGTGTTCCATTGGATACTGTTAGATGAAACACTGGTTGTTTTGAATGGTTGATTGTTTTATCGACTTGCAGGAGTGTTGAGAACCCATCCCATCATTTAAAATTGTTTTGAATTTCATTTTATTGACTTAGATATCAGAATAATGTGCATTTTCCTGCCCATACTGCCTTATGTATGCTAACAATTCCTTCATTTCAAGAATATTGTGACTTTTTTCAATGTGACAAATGAAACTGCATTTTCATCGTTGTATTTTTACTCACAAAACCACAAGGAAAATTCTTCTGGATCATACATATCCCAGAACCCTTGAATATAAACCTCTCGAAATTTAGTCTTTATGTTGGAATAAATCCTCCTCTAGTCATTGAGAATCATTTTACTGGTTCGTAGGAGATCAAGAGGATATTTTGGCTTTGGCTTGGGGTCCTCATCGTTCTTAGCTTCTACAAAGCACTTTGACATAGAAAATAAGTTAAATGGTTTCTACACCAATTCATCATAGGGTTTAAGTCATACATTAATAACGTAATGGAAAGCTTCGATTAATTAACTATCACCAGGGTATTTTGTAGCTTCAAGAATATGATCACTTTTCATGGATGCAAAGCTTGAGAAAAACTACTAAATAAAGTCAATTGGATAGTTGAAAATGATTTGCAACATTACACAACCCAAAATCGAAATCTTTATTCGAGATGGCCATTATCACTTGAATACCCCTATGCCACTTGATAAATTTTTTGGATCAAGAATGTGTGGCACAACATGATTTCTAGAAGCAGAATCATAGTTGCAAGAATGGGCTAATTGATCAACAACCCTTGTGTTAATTTTTCTCACCCTGGAATCCAGATTTCAATGTAAAAAGAAATGATACCTCCTTCAGAATAACCTCCATTAAATGGTTTCCCATTTTCTTCTTCCTTCCACTATCCAAAACAAGATCATGTTTGAATTTATGAAAAATGTAGTAGAAATCATTTGAAGTAATGCGATGCCATTAGCACAAGAAAAGTTTTATAGTGAGAGAGCCACTCTCTCAAACAATCACCATGAGTATGGAGGTACCATTGAATACTAACTAAGCATATTTAATAATAATTAAGCACATTTAGTTATTATAATCATTTCATTCTCGCACAAGAACGTGAGATCCACTTGTGCCATGTCACCATCATGTATCATATGCCAATATATTTTGTAGTTAAATGAGAAGCCAACAAGGTGACTCTCCATCTAATATCTAATCCTCATATGAGAAATCTTCCATTTATAATAGTAGCAACACCATAATATAAGGAAGTAGAGAGATTTCTCTAATGTCTTTGTTTCACTATGAACTTTAAAACAAGTGGGTCTCACTATAGCTATTATATAGATTCTAATATTTAATCGTCATAAAGAAATGTAAGAAATATTCCATTTATAATAGTAGAAACACCATAACATAAGGAAATAGAGAGGTTTCTCTAATGTCTTTGGCTCTCTATAAAGTTTAAAACAAGTGGGTCCCATTGTAGCTATTATATAGATTCTCAATTTTTCCGGAATGTAATTATGCACTACCATTCAACATAGTCTACTCTTATTCAAATACCATTTGTTCGCACTCATGCCCCAATGCCCTAATCCATTTATAAATTTGTATGCCTTCATAAAAAAAATTCTACCAAAGATAAAATAATTTATATCTTTCAGACATCCCACATGATGTAAGAACATTCCTCGGTGGCTCCACTTATCAATGCCTTGTGAGTGAGTTGGCATGGATCAATCAACCTACTTTGATCATCAATTGATAAATATGATATTAGACTTGTGACTTAGAGATGACGCTCAGTCCTAATACTAAGCCCAACATATTTTTGGAAAAAGGCCGAGAGCAAAAAGCTAAGGAACATAATTTTTCCAAAATACAATTTTGTTTTTCAAAAGAAAATTATAATATTTTTATCATATAATATCAAAAGCCTTAATAAAATAGTCCTTATGTGCAAGGCAGTGAACCACTTGGAGACTTAGTGCCATATTTTATGAATCTCACTCAAAGATACTCATTAGGTTTTACTGGCACAAACTGACTACCATAGAATCGAGAAGGATGCTCGAAGATATTAAAGCACTTTGTGAAAAAGTGACCACATTTATTTTTTCATGGGAATACACATGTAGCCTCCTTATAGATGACCCGATTAATGCATTGGACACCTCTCCTACTTGAGAAAGGTTTGATGTCGCTATGTTTATTCAGATTTATTTCCACGAACAACCTCTAACTTTTCAATTATGGATAAAATTCTAGTCACTTCCATGAATTTACTTTCAGTTACCTAATAAACCCATTCTAATTTCTACAGGTAATTATAATTTACATGGGAAATCTAGACGAGAAGGATCGGTAGATGAGATGAGAGTAGATTGGATAACAAGTTTATTAGGCTGTGCCGATATCTATTAAAATAATTTTGTCACTTATTAAAGCATTTTCTATTAAAATGTTTTTGTCACTTTCTGAGAGAAACTATGAAGTTAAGAATTGATGGTAGGGAACTATTATGAAGTTAATAAATGATGATAGGGAACTATTATATAACTATGGGATATGGTGAAAACAATTTATAGGAATTGTTTGATGTCACGCCAATTTGGAGGTGTCCTAGATCTCGCAACACTAGAAGTACTAGTCCAAGGATAAAAAAATAATTCAATGATTAAATATGTCATTAAAATGAGTTTTTTATAAATTTAATTTACTTAAAATGAGTTTTTTATAATTTTAATTTACTTATCTATAATTAATATGTAAATAATAATATAAAAATTTAATAGGTATGCGAATCAATTCAGGTTAATATAGCAACCATTTAGCTCTACAACTAAAACCTAATGGCGACAATGAGGTAAAATGGCGGGGATAAACCAAGAAAGTTAATGGTGTGGAAACCAGAGAGTAACAACAAAAGACAAGTGGGGAAACCGAGAGCAAAGAACATGATGGAAGAGGTCAAGTGGGGAGATCTCCCCTCCTACCGAGACGCCACGGCAGGTGAAGGACAAAACAGTTAGCTGGCAATAGAGAAGCACAACGCAGGTCCTATCCTAGGTGCGACCTAGCAGGCAAGCAGAAGGGGAAAATGTCTACCATGTGTGGAGGAGAAACCATTGTTCGTAATCCCGCCAAATAAACTTGAAAGGTACAGAAGCTACATGAAGGATCATGCCATGATCTGTAAGTTCGTTGGAATCTGGTCATCCAAAAAAGACCTCACTAGATGGATTCAACAAAAATGGAAGCCCCTAGGACACATCAATCTGAAGCTGGGAGAAAAAGGCTTCTTTATGGTAATCTCCTCTAACCTGGAAGACAAAGAAAGAGTGTTTGAGAATGGTCCTTATTTTTACTATAATGTTGGTCTATTCTGTGACCCGGAAATTTTGGAAGGGATAGGAAACACGATAGGGAGATTTGTGAAAATAGCAGAAACAATGAAAAAGGGAAGGTACACTTCGTATGTTAGGATATGTGTATACATGAAAATTGCTAACCCGATTCCAGATATAGTGGATTTAGAGTACCACAAAGAAGTTTGGTAGCAAACCCTGGATTATGAACATATACCTTTTAGATGCCACAGATGTCACGAATATGGACACTTGTTCAAAGAATGTCCCATAACAATGGAAGAAGAGCAGAAGAAGACCAACACAAGAAAACTAAAATGAAGGAACAAAGGTACAACAAACAAACCCAGGAGAATCAAATAGCTTCGAAATCCTCCAAGAAGAAGAGGAAGATGAGGATCAAACCATGGAATACCAAGAAGACAAAGAGAAAGACACAACCTCCAATGGCAAAAGGACCCATACTAAAAGAAAGGCACCGAGTGATATTCTAGAAAAAGGTAAAGAACAGGAAGAACAGATAGAAAACATGGAGACAGAAATGGAGATAAATAGGGGGGAAGACCTAAGTATAGAAGAAGAAGTCCTGAGAAAGTTATTAAATGAATGGAGAAGCTTGGATGAGAAATTTATCCCCGAGGATCAGAAAAGACTCTATGCAGAAACATTCCAGTAATATCAAGCCAAATAGGAAAAAGGAAAAACAACAACTAAAGAACATTAAGAGAATTAGAAGGACAGTCAACCAGACCAGCAAGGACAAGTAAAAGGAGGGAAAAAAATGAGGACAAAAAAACATTAAATATTCCATCCAACTAATGGGGGAAATGTTAGTGAACACGGGGAGATTTATTCTCATTTCGGTGGTGTTCCAAACCCTCAATCAAACCCCTCAATGATAATGACATCCTAGAATATACGAGGTCTTAATAGTAAGGAAAGTAGAGACATCTAGCGGAACCAATGAGAAAAGACAAACCACAGATTATGCTGCTCCAGGAAACCAAAATCTCAGAGAAAAGATGTAGGAAATTTTAAATAAAATTAAATCTAGATATGAGCAAGTAACCATAGATGCTAAAAGAAGTGCAGGAGGGATAGCAGTCATCTGGAATCCAACAGAAGTTATAACAGACTAGTGGATAGGAATGCCCAGAATCCTTACAGGGAAGTTTAGACTCATAGGGAAAAGTGAATGGTTCTTAGTTTCAGTAGTCTATGGGCCCCACACCCTAGTAGATCGAGGTTTATTCCTCACTCATATGCAAAATCTTGGGAATATGCATCAGGAATAGATGTGGATCATTGTAGGAGACTTCAATATGAAAACCTCCAAACAAGAGAAGAAAGGAAGAATACAGAGGGAAGAGCCGAAGATGGAGAGATTCCAAGATCTGTAAATGAAATTAAGGTTGGTGGAGATTCCAACTATAAATGGAAAATTTACCTAGAATAACAGAAGAGGTGGGAACAAACAAATCACGTCAATACTAAACAAATTTCTAGCCTCTGAATAATTAATAGGAAATGACATCTTCTATGAAGCTTCCATTCTCCCATATATAGGGTTATACCACTGGCCTATTAAACTGGAGATTGCTATGAACCCTTAGAATAAAAAAGACCCTTCTAGTTCGAGGCCTTTTGGGTAAGAGATCCAAAATTCATAAATAAAATGAAAATGTAGTGGCGGGAGAGTAAAATTGGCATGGAAGGTAGGAACAAAATGCATACGTTCCAAATTAGACTAAAAGACCTAAAAGGAAAAATAAAGAAATGGAACAAAGAGAAATTTGGTAACATTTAAAAAGAGAAAGAAAAACTATAGATAAGAATGGAAGGAATCCAACAACAAATCATAGAGGGAGGAAGAAGTGAGGAGTTGGCAGAGGAGGAAGGGAGGGTGATTAACCAAATCAAAGAAAGAAGAAAGTAGGAAGAAATTCTTTGGAAACAAAAATCATGAGTTGAATGGTTGCAAGAAGGGGGGGGGAATTTCAAAATTCTTTCAGAAAGCAATGTTGAACCACAAACAACATAATAGAATCTTTTTACTAGAAGACAATCAAGGGAACATGGTACTTCAACAAGAAGAAACGGAGAAGTTATTGCTAGATTAATTCAAAGGGATATTAACAGAACCTAATATATGAAGGGAGGAGGAAATTACTAATGTGTGCCAATATATTCCTAAAAAAGTGAGCATAGATCAAAATCTGGCTCTACTCAGGGTGATCACGAAAGAAGAAGTGGAGGAAGTGGTAAACAAAATGGCAAAGAACAAGGCCCCAGGCGAGATGAATTTACTATAGAATTTTACCAAGCCTCCTGGAGTTTCATGAGCCAGGACCTTGTGGAACTTGTGGAAGAATCAAGATGTATGAAGCACATGCATCTGGCCTTAAATGCCACCTTCCATGCTCTAATCCCAAAAATGAATAATTCGGGAGAACCGCAGGGCTTCAGACCAATATCTCTATGTAATGTAGTATACAAAATATTGACTACAACAATGGGAAACAGACTTAAACCAATCTTGCCTGACCTCATAGCTCAGGAGCAAACTGGTTTTTCTAAGGGCAGACAGATAACGGATGGTGTAGTAGTTGTTCAAGAGGTAATACACTCACTGAAAAACTCCATAAACAAAGGCATGCTAATAAAACTGGATCTGGCAAAGGCTTATGACTGTCTTAGTTGGGATTATCTGGGGGGTATCCTAAAGGCTTATGGCTTTGACGAGAGATGGGTGAAATGGATAATGTCAATGGTAAGCACCTCGGCGATGTAAGTTATGCTAAATGGAACCCCCTAGAAAGCCTTTATAACCCCACGAGAGAGCTTAGGTAGGGAGAACCCCTCTCCTCGTTTCTATTCATTCTAGCAGTAGAAGGTCTGGCCAGGGTGGTGAAAGTGTGCCTAGCCAATGAAAAGATAAAGGGATTGCGAATTTGGGGTAATGAAATTCCTATAACACACCAGCATTTCATAGATGATGTAATGATCTATAGACAAGCCACCCTCAGGGAAGCCCAATAGATCCTAAAACTTCTCTCAGAGTTCACGAAAGCCTCAGGGACAGAGATTAACAATGAGAAATCATAAATATTCTTCTTTAACACTCAGGTAGCATCCCAAAGATTCATGGCTAGAACAATGGGATTCCCAGTAGGAAGCTTCCTAGCAAAGTACCTTGGCATAATGCTGAATTAGTATCAGTATAGAGTAGCAAATTGGGGACCTGTCATAAGCAAGATAAGGAAAAAGATAGACAATTGGACATTCCGATCCCTGAATACCCCTAGCCAGATAATCCTACTAAGAGCAGTGTTGCAATCCATCCCAATATACTAGATATCTAGCCAAGCTGTTCCTAAATCTATTTGTCAAAAATTAGTAGCCATGTTTAAGAAATTTTTATGGCAAGGAACAAGTAAAACATGAAAATGGGTATTACTCTCTTGGGAATGGCTCAGCAAGCCAATCATAGATGGAGGCTTAGGTCTATGTGACCCTTATATACTCAATCAAGTGATGGGCGCAAAATTGTGGTGGAGGTGGACACAGGGCGAACAGGACCTATGGAAGAAAATTTGGGAGAAGAAATACGAGGTAGCAGAGAAACCAGAGGACATGATGAGAAGAAAAACAGAGGAAAAAGGATCAGCAATATGGAATTTGACAAGGAACAATAAGGAACTGATAAGAAACTACAGCTTTTGGGAGGTAAGAGAGGGGGACACAACCAAGTTCTGGGAGGAATCATGGAAACAACGAGAAAAGCTTCTCCATAAAGAAACCCTCCAAGATATCCATGAATTTACCTCCTGAACAGAGGGGGAATTGGTTAGAAACTTCTGGAAACCAAGCATAGGGGAATAATGGTAAAATTGGAAGAAAAATAATGACTAGGTAGCAGCCCCAGAGACAGCGAGATAGGGTGATTACAACAGAGAAATGGCATCCAGGAAAGTTGCGGTAAAAACACGGCAGGATATACTCCGATGGGGAACCCGAATAAAAGGCACGTTCTCTATAGCAGAAGGTTATTATTTAAAGGTAGGGAATAATCAACAGACATAATCAAAAAAATGTTAAAACATCTAGAAAATCAAGATTTGGCCCAAAGTAACTTTCTTTCTATGGATCTTACACCATGGATAGGCATAACGTGGGATCAAATTCAGAAAAAAGGAATGCAGGGACCCTCATGATGCACGTTATGCCACGAACAAGAGGAGGCGATGGAGCACCTAATAAATAGCTGCACCATCAGTAGCAACTCTTTGAAAATTGTCACAGAAACTACAATAATATAAAAAATACTTTGGAAAATTTGCCAAGAAAACCTTAACAGAACCAAATCTTAAACCGCACATGGATGATGTCCGTATGGTTCATGCTTTGGAATATTTGGAAGGAAAGAAACAATGTGATATTTAAAGAAGAAAAGAGAACCCCAGCCAATGTATGGAAACAAACAATAAAAAATATTAGTGAAACAATTTTAACAGAAAGGTGGAACAACAAAGATTGGAAGATTAACCAAAGAGTGGAGATAATTCTGCAGCAATTACAGTTAAAAAAAGCATGATAGCCAGAACCCAAAGTAAAAACCAAAACAGAGAGGTTGAAAAGACAAGAACTTACAGGGATCCGCCACAAGGCTTTGTCAAGTTAAACTTTAACGGGGCAGCAAAAGGCAACAAGAGAGAAGCAGGAATAGGGGGGCTAATTAGGAATGAAGGCGGAAAAACTCTGAGAATTTTTGCTATGGATTCTAGAGAAGCAACGAACAATGAAGCGGAGTTACATGTGCTAAAACGATGACTCGAAATTTCCATTCAGGAAAAGCACCAAAACCTTCAAATTGAAGGTGATTCGAAACTGGTAGTTGACATGGTAAAACAACTGCAAAACAAGACACCGGCGGAAAATATTAGTAGGAGCTGGAGAACAACATGGTTAATAAGTGAAATGGGGAAACTGATAAATAAAATAGACTATCTTATTCCCACACTCGTAAGGTGGACAAGCAATAGATCGACAGGCTAGCTAGCTATTTGGGGAAGCGGAAACAGCGGAAGGTCGATGGACCTCAGAGGAATAGAGCTCCCTTATCCGGAGGAGAAGGAGCAGTTGTAGAAACTCCTAGACATCGATAACGGTGACAAGTGGTAGACGCGGGGAAAGTACACAGCTGGTGACAACAGATATGACACACGTGAGAAATGAACAGAGTAAATGGCAAAAAGGGTAGATGACAGAGCAGGGCAGGGATGGATTGCATCCCGAGAAGCCAGCAAAGGTGCAATTAAGGAATGAGATGCTGGAGGACAGGTGTGGAGTGAGGCAAATGGTCAGAGAAGGGATGGAAAGTGGCAGCAGAAGGACAGAGTGTATACGGTAGGAGTAGCTAGGAGGATGTAGGAGTTATGAGGAGTAAAGGCACATAGAACAGTCAAGGCACATCCCAAGAAAAGGACTCGAGAAAGTGTGCCGGGAAAGAAACAAGATAGGTGGAGGTCAGAAGGGATAGATGGATAGGAATAAACCAAAGAGGGCCTGAGGTGGCATTAGGAATTTGCATGCAGCAGAGCACGAAATTGGAGGGAACGAAGAAAGGTGGTAGACAGGAGCAGCGATTAGACAAAGGCTACAACAATGGCGGGGAAAGGTGGTATGTAGACTCATTCTCTTGTTCGGTCTTTTACGTGGTAGCTAGAAATTGGAGTCTAAGTTCTCTTGAGGAAACCATGAGGCCGAAATCAGAAGGTAGACGTAGCCTGTCTATAGGAAACGTCAAACCAAGGAAGCAGTGTCCTTACTGCACCAGAGGAACAAGCCAGAAAGCCCTAGCCCCAAGGAGATCTACTGGTCATCCAGGGATATTGAATTAAGGCCTCTTGAGAAAAGGAAAACCCAAACCTAAGATAGCTCTCATGGTGGGGAAGGGTGGAATCTCTGGAAGGCGAGATAACCCTGTAGGCAGCCAAACCCTAGCACCTATCAATCCTGTAGAAAGGACTAGAAGGAAAATGAGTAGGAAATCCATGGAAAAAAGGAGAGAAAGTCGTCCCTCATGACAGCTGGAGAGAAAATATGATCTGCACAAACCCTCAGAAAGCCAGCAACAAGGGCAACGAGGGGTTCCTGTGGCTATTTTGAGTGGAGGAAATGAAATGGTCCAAATTACAGGCCAACCCTTGGTGCGTTATGTGCCATCACACCATTTTCAAACCCTGGGAAACCAAATTTCTGGCAATGAAAGGGTGGTAAGTAAATGGATCAAAACTAAAATTTTAAACCATGTTACTGACTGATGGGAGCAACTAAATGGTTGGGGGAGAGAACTGAGATCAATCAGCTTGTGGTAGCCAGAGCCATGGAAATGAATAAGGTTGTCTAGGAGGAAGAAGAGGAGGAAATGAGGTAGTGGAATGTGCAGGTACATAACTAGAACCAAGAAGAATTAGAAAACATGAACTCTGTGCTTCTTAAGGAAATTGCAACAGTACAAATTCAGGCCTCTCGCAGCAATCTCATTTTGGGGAGAGTTGAGCAGACGCTGAGGGGGATGAAATGGATAATGGAACAAAGAAATGAGATCACCTTATAGACGAGTTGATTAATGCATTTGACACCTCTCCTACTCAAGAAAGGTTTGATGTCAGGTATGTTTGTTCAGATTGATTTCCACGAACAACCTCTAACTTTTGAATTATGGATGAGAATCTAGTCATTTCCATGAATTTACTTTCAGTTACACGATAAATCCATTCTAATTTCTATGGGCAATTATAATTTCTATGGGAAATCTAGATGAGAAGGATGGGCATCAAATAATTCCTATATCTAGATTTAGCAACCCTAGAAGTACTAGTCCGAGGATAAAAAAATAATTCAATAGTTAAATGTGTCATTAAATATTTTAATATTGATTATTATGTATGGATACCTTTCATACGTGAACCTCATTTAAAATGCGAATTAAATAAAATGAAAATAAAAACCAAAATATTTAAAGTTATCGTATTATGGAGCGAAATGCGAATTAAACGTAATACCAGCGAAATGCGAATTAAATGAAATGAAAATAAAAACCAAAACCAAACTATGAGGTCAATATTTAATCCACGTCGTTTGAGAAAACCAACGCAGGCTCACATCTGCACACTGGACAAGAATTTATGCGGTGAAGCCATAAGAGAATGCACTTGGAATGATAGAGGTGTTTGCATGGCAATTCTTTTGCAGGCTCTTCACTGGAAAACGTTTCGTGACAAATTGGGCATATCACTCCATCACTGCTTTCACTTTCTTGGCTAACCACAGCTAATGGCAACCCATCCACTACTACACGAAGGCTATTAGCTACTTCTTCCTCCGCGGGACTACTAATTTCTTCGTCCGCGGGACTACTAATTAGGCTATCAGGCCCTTCTTCCTCCGCTAGACTTTCTCCAATATGGATCATTAGGCTATTATGCAATTCTTCGTGACTACTAATTTCTTCGTCCGCAGGACTACTAATCAGGCTATCAGCCCCTTCTTCCTCCGCTAGACCTTCTCCAATATGGATCATTAGGCTATTAGGCACTTCTTCGTCCGCGGGACTACTAATTAGGCTATCAAGCCCTTCTTCCTCCGCTGGAGTTTCTCCAATATGGATCATTTCACGTCTGAAATCAAAGTTATACGTATAGTCCTCCAAATGTTGTTTGATCTGACTCCATGTGAATCTGGAATTCCATATAATTTGAAAATCCAAATCCAGTCCTCGGTAAAAATCACGTATGCATCGAAAAACAATAGTATTCTCTGGAAATGTAAATGTTGTGAGATAGTCTTCTCTCTCGTCATGTCCACCTTCATTGATTCTCATACGATTAACAATCGCGTCACGCCATTCATCATCTAATTCACGTATATCAATATTCTCTGATAAACTCTGGATTCTAATTCTATTCGGTTGATGAAACCTCACAATCGACACCAAATGGTCATTTTCAATTCTTGTTGTAGCGACTGTTGACGTTTGTGAAGCAGCAGGAAGAATGCCTGCATTTTCCTCGCGGGCTTCCGCTTCCAGACATCGCATAACATCGAGAATATGTTCTCTGGGAAAATCGTTATGAGAATTCCCTTCCATTGTTTCCAAGGATTTGCCGCACTCTCGAATCTGGCTTTACCCTTTTCTGGATGAAATACCTTGCACGTGAAATCTTTGACAGAAATGAGTATTTATTTCGAAATTGCATTAGCCACATGTCTAAATAGTGATTTTTGGTTACGTTGTGATTTGTGATTTTTTTTAAGCCGACGGCTGGACATGTCATTTTATCAAATATATCACCCTATAAAGAGAGATGAATTAATGCATTTTTTATTTAAAAATATAAGTGATTAAAAGTTTAAAATAAAAAGGGTCACCATAATGTATGGATGTAATTGTAAGAAGTTTTGAACTGTGGACAAAATTATTTATGATTAATAATTATTTTACCTATCATTATATTATTTTTTTATTTTTTATTTAATTATGAATAGTATAGATATTAATTTATAATAAGTGTCAAAATTAATACTTCATCAAGTTAGTTTTTAATAATATTGTTTATATTATATAAATTTCACATCTCTAGAAATATTTATATTTTTTTATTAATTTTATTGAAGTCAAGGTAATCCATATAGTTATATTTCTAATATTTCATTTTAAGGAAACTACAACATCT
>APFE030989404.1:2011-23302 GCA_000404065.3 Pinus taeda
TTGGGTTCCAAGACTCCTGAAGAAATGTTCACCACTGGTCAAAGGGAAGTCGTGATTAGTCATGATGTCACCTTTGACGAAGATATGGCTCTCAGCAAGGTGGACAATCTTCCGACTTTGAGGAGCTCTCAACAAGCCGACACCAGGGAACCGAAAGAAAAGGATGATGAATCAATGCCTGATGTAGAAGAACCCATGGATCCGATTGATCCTCATCCACATGAGTCTTCCTCTTCTACGAAGAGGTCTTCATGGCTTAGGGGGATACTTGATGTTGCTGAAGGACATGCTGCACCCCAAGGAACCTTTCGTGAAAGTAAGAAACCTAACAGGTATCAGGGATACCTGACCATCATGAGTACGATCATACAAAATGAGCCTTCATCATTCTTACATGCCGTCAAGCATCAAGTATGGAAGGATGCTATGACCGAAGAATATGAGTCTATTATGAAGAATGATGTCTAGGAAGTAGTTCCCAGACCCCAGGACAAGACAGTTGTTACTTCCAAATGGCTTTACAAGATAAAGCATGCAGTAGATGGAAGTACAGAAAAGTATAAGGCTCATTTTGTTGTTCGTGGTTTCTCCCAGAAGGAAGGTATAGACTATGATATTTGCACTTGTTGCTAGATATACAACCATCCGCTTGATCATAGCCCTTGTGGCTTCACAAGGATGGAACCTACATCGGATGGATAAAACGCGTTCTTACACGATTCGATCAAAGAAGAGGTCTATGTGGAGCAACTTGAAGGATTTGAGATTTATGATTAAAAATCTCATGTATTCAGGTTGAAGAAGGCTCTCTATGGGTTGAAGCAAGCACCCCGAGCATGGTATGAGAGGACTGATAGCTACTTGATGAAGCTGGGATTCACTAGAAGTGAAGCCGATCGTAACCTTTACTTTAAGGTTGAAGATGACAAACCTCTTAGACTGGTGCTGTACGTGGATGACCTCTTTCGAACAGGTGCATACCCTCTCATTCACAAATGTAAGAGGGAGTTGGCTTCTGAATTTGAAATGAAGAACCAAGGACTTGAAGTGTGGCAGAAGCTAAGGGAAATTTTCCTATCTCAAGGAAAATATGTGGTGAAGATTCTGAAAAGATTTGGTATGATGGACTGCAAGCTTGTGACTACCTTGAGGATCTTAACTTTCAGAAGTTATATGGTAGTGATGTCGGACCATATTTGGGAAATGCCTCTGAGTTTGAAAAAAACTCATTCGCGTTGATGTTCTTGGTGAACCTCCGTCCGA
This sequence comes from Pinus taeda, assembly GCA_000404065.3. NCBI lineage: Eukaryota > Viridiplantae > Streptophyta > Pinopsida > Pinales > Pinaceae > Pinus > Pinus taeda. The sequence goes on from APFE030989404.1 coordinate 3,275, forward strand.
ACATATGTTTTGCAGTTAGCATTGTGAGCTCATATTTGGTTGAGCTTCACTAGATTGGTGCCAAGAATGTTCTGAGATGTCTTCAGGACACAATCTCTCATGGATTGAGATACACTGCCAGAAATATGAAATTGCATGATTATTTGAACGCTGATTAGGTAGGTAGTGTGGAGGATCATTGGAGCACTTTTAGTGTTGTTTCTCTTTGGATTCTTCTTCGATATAATGGATGAGCAGGAAGTAGAAGTCGGTTGCCATAAGCATTGCCGAGACCAGATACATATCTACGAGTATGATCTCGTATGAAGCTGCCTGGTTGGGAAAGCTCTTCAATGAGCTGTTTGAACACATACCACTGTGATTCTCTGTAAAAACCAGAGGTGGGATTCGATTACTGAGGAATCCCGTATTCGTCGATTGCTCCAGCAGATAGACATCATCTGGGATATGGTAAGTCGATGAGCAAGGAGGCTCCATTGCATTAAGATGATGTACAAGTCGATACACCTTGTCAAAGCCCTGAGGAAAGATCTAATTTGTGATTTTCCGAAACGACTTGGAGTCGTCAAGAAATCCTTGTACAAGGGTCCTGCATGTTTGCATACATTGAGCTCTGGGAGCTCTGAGGACTTGTGGTTCTTACTGGAGCAACATACGACCACAGGGTGACTCACCCTCCCCTAGTGGTGCGCACTGGAGCAAGATGATTCGCTCTCTTGTGGGACAAGATGATTCGCTCTCTTGTGGAACAAGATGATTTGCTCTCCTGTGTAGCAGGATGATGTGTTCTCCTGTGAGGCCTGGGTTGATGTGTTCTCCATGGCGACTGTAGCAGGATTGATGTGTTCTCCTGTGAGGCTTGGATTGATGTGTTCTCCATGGCGACTATAGCAGGATTGATGTGTTCTCCTGTGAGGTCTGGATTGATGTGTTCTCCTGTGAGGCCTGGATTGATGTGTTCTCCATGGCGACCTGGATTGATGTGTTCTCCATGGCGATTGTAGTAGGATTGATGTGTTCTCCTGTTAGGATAGGATTGATTAGTTCTCCTGTCGAGGCATCCTACCCATGCAGTCTGGGACTCATGGGAAGTACCTCTCATCTGATCAATGAGCAGGGAAATGAAGTTAGGGACCATAGTAGTACCGATGGACGCATCGTTGTATCTGCCGTACTCCCTATGCTAGGATGACCTACATTGATCTGGGATCAATGATACTGGTCTGGGACCAGTGGTAGGAGTTGTACCATACTATACACTGACTTTGGGTCGGTTGAGACTGGTTTGGGACTAGTGGTACATACTTTGAGACTGACTTCGTCTCAGTGCAGTACTGGTCTGGGACCAGTGAGAGTGGTATATACTATGACGCTGACTTCGGGTCGGTTGAGACTGGTCTGGGACTAGTGGTACACTCTCTGAGACTGCGATACTGGTCTGGGACTAGTGGTAGGAGTGGTACTTACTATGAAGCTGACTTCGGGTTGATTGAGACTGGTCTGGGACTAGTGGTATGCACTCTGAGATTGACTTTGAGTCAATGGAGGATGATACTGGTCTGGGAGAGGTGGAGTTCTACTCACTATGACGCTGACTTCGGGTTGGTTGAGATTGGTCTGCGTCCAGTGGTACATACTCTGAGACTGACTTTGAGTTAGTATGATACATCCTCGATCATTTCTTCTTCTTCACAATTCAGACAAAAGCAGAGCAGAACAGAATAATGCAAGAGCAGAGCAGAACAGAGCAGAACAGTACAGATCAGTACAGGGCAGAACAAGACAAAGCAGAACAGGCAGAATAGAGCAGAGCAGGGCAAGGGTTAGGCTGTACAGGGAAATGCATTTGATGGATGAATAATAACGACCGATAGACAGATTGCAGATGAAGTTCTCCCTAGTTGAGAGGGAGTGTTAAAATTGGCAACCAGGGCAAAACTTCATGTGGGTCATCTTATTCATGGCTGATAATATTTTTATTAGATTCCTCTGATCGAGAGGTGTAGGATTGATGTAAAGATCATTCGATTCCGATAAGTATTCATGGAGATATGAATTTATTTTGATTATGGAATTATTATCAAGCCGACCTACAACTCATGTAGGATCAGAAGCCCAACAGTCGCATCTATTCAAACACCAACGTTGTGTATAAATATAGGAGGAATTTTCCTCATTTGGACTCACTCATCTCATCACATCTCTCTCTCTCTATTGCGCAGAAAAGAGTCTCTTCTCTACTGTGCAGAAAAGGGTCTCTCTCTCACACATGTGAAGCCGGAAGCTGTTGAACCTGAAGCTGCAACTGTAGATCCAAAGTTTGACCAGCGTTGACCATCAGATCTCCTCAGAACTACGCTGTAGGTCCATCTGGATCTCCTCTGAAAGTTAACTCTTGGTGGTGGAATCAAGTCAATCCAACGGACAGTTTGCAAGATATCGACTGCCCTAGTTTGAAGGAAGCTGCTGAAATTGAAGTTGCAACTGCAGAAGTAAAGTTTGACCTGCATGGACTAGAAGATCTCCTCATCTGAACTGCGCTGTAGGTTCATCTGAACCTCCTCTGGAAGCCGCAACTTTTGGTGGTGGAATCATGCCGATTTGACGGTCGGTTTGTGAGATATCGTCTGCCCTAGTTTGATGATGAAGCCGCTCATGCTGATGCTGTTGATCTAGAGTTTGCTACTGTTGATATAAATCAGATTTATTCTAATATTTCTCTCTGCTGAATTATTGAAGATAAAAGAAGATCTGATGAAAGGGTTTCCCCACACATTGTGGGGTTTGTCCCTGGCCAGTCGCCACATCTTGTGTCTCTTGTCTTGGCTTGTTTTCTGTTGATCGTTTAATGTTCTATCCGCACTTTACTTTATGTACATGTGATTGCTAATCTGTGGAATGTAATAAGAAAAAGAAGTAAACTGTTATAAGCATAGAACATACCATATCTCAGTTGAACAATGATGACTTGATCCATAGAAGAAGAATAATGATCCACATGACAATAGGGGAGATCGATTTACCACAACAAAGTCCATGGAAGTCATAAATGACCTTGGTAAAGATCACACACCCTATGTCCACTAACTGACCCTCACCCAACTTGATCCTTAGTAATCAAGTGGTAGAACACCTGCATCTTGTACTTAAAGGAGATGAATTTACCACAACCAAGTTCATGGCAAGCACATTCGTCCTTGGTAAAGATCATACACACCTTAGTGTCCTCACCCACTGGCTAGATGGGTGGCAATCCTGGTAAGCTTAACCATGTCCATGTCCCTTTGATCAATAAATACACAAAGGTCACTTGCAGGTAGATGCATATTGGGGTATGTGCTCAGCCAAGTCCATGGCTTTAAGGAGTACACTTACCCATGAGCCTCGCTACTCATCCTCCTTCACCAAGTCCATGGCTAGTCATAAAGAAGGGGGATAGCATATGCTTAATGTTCTCGATCATCACTGTTCCCTCTCAGGGAGGGATACACTCTCCAAGATTCCAAGTTGCTCTCTGAAGAATAAAAACTTCGCTTTCGGCAAAGGCTTGGTGAGAATGTCTGCAACTTGCTCATCTGTCAAGATGCATTGGAGCCTCACTTCTCCTCGCAGTACTATATCTCTTATAAAGTGGTACTTGATCTCAATGTGCTTCGACCTGTCATGAAATACTGGATTCTGTGAAAATCGGATCTTGCTTTGATTGTCATAGTATATCATGGTCGTATCAAGCACTTGCTCAAACAACTTTGCTAAGATCTCCCGCAACTACACTGCCTCACAGCGAGCCATATTAGCTGCAATGTACTCTAGCTCGGCTGTACGGAGAGCGACAAATTTCTGCTTCCTACTCATCCATGAAATCATGGTAGATCCCAAGCTAAAACAACACCCTGATGTGCTCTTCCTGTTAGTAATGCTCCCAGCCCAATCTGCATCTATATATCCATGCAATTTTAACTCATCGCCAAAGGTATATCTCAATCCATAGTTGATTGTCCCATGTAGATATCTCATCACATGTTTTGCGGACACCCAATGAGCATGCAAAGGTTCCACCATGAACTGGCTCAAGGTGTTAATAACAAAACATATATCCGGCCTTGTGTTGACCAGAAACATCAGAGCCCCAATCAACTACTAGTACAAAGAAGGATCCGCTAGATCTGGTCTTGCAACTTCACCACATGTCTTCTTGAAGTTAGCCTGCATCGGTGTCGCCACAAATTTGCAATCCACCATCCCAAATCACTCCAAGAGTTTGATGACATATTTTCCTTCGCTAAGGAAAATCCCTCTGGGTCTTTGCCACACCTTTAAGCCTAAGAAATAGTGCATCAACCCAAGATCTTTCATCTCAAATTCGGAGGCAAGCTCCCTCTTACATTGGATGAGCATAGGCTTTGCTGCTATCAAGAATAAGTCATCAACATATAAAACCAAAATCAAAGACATACATTGGACAACCTTGAAGTAGAGGCTCAGATCGACATTGATACTGGTGAATCTCAACTTCAAGCATACCAAGCCCTAGGGGCTTACTTCAAACCATAGAGGGCTTTCTTCAATCTGCAAACATGGGTTTCCCTGTCATGTTCCTCACAGGCCTATGGTTGTTCCACGTACAACTCTTCCTTAAGTATGCCATGAAGAAAGGATGTCTTCACATCCATCTGGTGAAGACTCCAACCCTGATTAGCAACGAGAGCAATGATGAATCGAATGGTAGTGTATCGGGCAACAGGTGCAAATATCTCATCACAATCTTCTGCTTCTTTCTCGGAGAATTCTCTAGCCACGAATCTCGCCTTGAACTTCTCAATGCTATGATCAACTGCATGTTTGATATTGTATAACCACTTGGAAGTCACTACAGACTTCCCCTCAGGTCTCAAAACTACCTCCCATACACCATTTTTCATGATGGACTCGTATTCTTTGGCCATGGCATCTCTCCAAACCTATTCCTTCAATGCTTCTTCAAAGTTATAAGGTTCAAATTATATGATGTTACTCATCAAAGTAGTATATCCTTGATATCTGCGAGGTTGCTTGCTTTCTCTGAAGATGCCTCTCAAGGTTAAGTGTGTTAAAATATGCAACTACGATCAAATTCCACTTTGGACAACTCATCTGATGGAGATAATGGTTGCATTGAATTCCTCTGTTTGAGAGGACTGAAATCGACCTAAAGATCACTCAAATCGGATAAGGGAAAGTGTACTTATGAAGAAAAGCCCACATATGCATACTGATAAGGTCCGCCCTAAAGCAAAGTGGACCACCTTGGAAGGCTATAAATACAAGTGACCTCTACCTCATTTGGACACCATGATGAGACACTCTTCTATCTTGGTTTTTGGCTCACACAGGTTTGAGGCTCATCCGTGGAGGGTCAGGTTTGCTTTGAGGTGAAATACAACTGACCTATACCTCATTTGGATACCATGATGAGACACTCTTCCATCTTGGTTTTTGGCTCTCATAGCTCTGAGGCTTGTCCGCGGAGGATTAGGTGGACTCTTAGGTGAAATTGCAGGTTCTGAAGCTTGCATCTCTGATTTAGGGTTTTGGGCCTCAGTTGCAAGCACAACACAAGAAGGATTCGACCGTAGTTGCTCGCACAAAAACTCATCCGAGCGACTGGAGCCAGGGAAAATTTTTAGAACCACCATAAATTTATATGTATAATAAATGGGCGAATCCCCATGCTACATAGGAAAAATGGGAGGCGATTTTATCACTAATATAATATGTATATATATATATAATATATAATATTTTTTTTTTGGCGAATCTCTTACCAGATTATATTATCTTGTAAAGTCATGGCGAATCTTTCACAAAATTATAAAATCTTGTAAGATCTTGAAAAATCTTTCACCGAATAATAAAACATTATGAAGTCTTGGCGAATGTTTTGTTAAAGTATGAAACCAAATATGATAATAATAAAACATATTTATTAAATTGTAATATACTAACATACATGTTTGGAAAAAAGGAAACATAATTTTCACTTCCTACAAACAATGTTGCAAGTTTTAGTGGCCATGTTTGTCATGGTAGGAGAGATTAATGTTTTCTCTACTACTTTTGTCAAGCTACCACTTTTGCCAAGCTATCAAATTTCTTTCTTATTCCATAGACTCCAACTGCGAGATAAAAAAAAAAAATACATCAAGTTTGTTTACCCCAACACGCCAATAAGTAGCAAGCCCCAACTATATAATATAATGAAGTAGTAGGTATCCCAAAGGCGTGAAGAGAATCTAATGGAAAGAAGTGACCGTTGTCAGAAGCCTTCCAATCAATATATAAATATATAAATGTAGATTTATTATTATTTTAATTGAAATTTTCAATTAAATAATAAAATTTAATTACGTCTCTCTCAATCTAAATTTCTTATTAGCATAATTCACTACCTTCATACCATTTTTAATAGCCTTGTAACATGTCGATTAGTTTCCTTTTTGGTGCAAAATCTCCGCCTTTTAGTACAATATGGTGTAGTGACCCAACCCCTATAGATCATTACGACAAACTAAGAATAGCAAAGAAGATGAAAGGTTGTACAAACCAACATATTTTTCAAACAACTAATCCAAGACCAGTACCTTAACTTTTTCATGAAGATATCATATTGAGAATGTTTGAAAAATGGTGGGAAATTTTTACATCTCTCTCAATCTAAATTTCTTATTAGCATAATTCACTACCTTCATACCATTTTTAATAGCCTTGTAACATGTCGATTAGTTTCCTTTTTGGTGCAAAATCTCCGCCTTTTAGTACAATATGGTGTAGTGACCCAACCCCTATAGATCATTACGACAAACTAAGAATAGCAAAAAAGATGAAAGGTTGTACAAACCAGCATATTTTTCAAACAACTAATCCAAAACCAGTACCTTAACTTTTTCATGAAGATATCATATTGAGAATGTTTGAAAAATGGTGGGAAATTTTGGGCAACGACTATTTCATTGTTTTGAATTTTTTTTTTGTTAAATCAGAAAAACCAATATTAATGGAGATATCTGTATTTTTTACTAAATTTTGTGAAGTGACTAAATGTAACTTTAACCATTCACCTTAAGATTTTTTTTACAATATAATTTCCTAAATCTATTTAATATCTTCATTATCATAAAAACCAAACTATATCCATCTTAATTCCACATCTACCACTCTTAGAGAGATGAAATCTATTTATCCCTCTCAGCAGTTGGTAGACCCAGAATAAGATGGATCTAAGCTGATAGAATTTCCCCTTTAAATAGTCTATGCTTACATGAATACCATGGGTTATCATAAACTTGGAGCTTAAAAACTACTATTAGTAATTTATAAAAATTAATAAAATTAATAATTGATTTTTATTTTATTTTTTATTTTAACCAAGTTAAAATGTTTAAGTGACATTAAATTACAAGATCCATTTTTACTCTTGATCTACCAAGCCCCGAGAGGGATAAAATATTTTTTCACTCTATGTTAGTTTGCATATCATGATATTTGATTAAGAGTAAAGATGGATCTATGCTAGTTTAATTCCCTCCTTTAAATATGGGGCATTCCATATGAATACCATGGGTCAATACCATGTGTCTTCTTTATTTTTATTAATGCTAATATTAGGGTTAATAATGTTTTTTCGCATGGTATTAATAATAATTTGGCCCATGGTATTTGGCCCATAGGCTTTACCTAAATATATCACATTTTTTGAGTGTTCGTAAATATAATGTGGCTTATGGAGTAAATATAAAAATGTTTTATTTATTTACCATACCTCTCGTTTATTTATATTTCTATTAATTTACCATACCTCTTTTATAAATATGGTATTTGGCCCATAGGATTCAATTAAGTAAAACTTTTTTTTTAGTCTTCTTAAATAGAAAGAGGGTTATGGACTAAATATAGAAAGAGGTTTTATTTATTTACCATACCTATAGTTTATTTATATTTTTATTTATTTACCATACCTTTGAAGTATAAAAAACGGTTTTATTTGTTTACCATTCCTCCACTTTATTTACATTTTTATTTATTTACACGCTTGCCTGTTCATAAATATAAGGTGACATATGGAGTAAATATAAAAAAAATGTTATATTTATTTATCATACCTCTTGTTTATTTGTATTTTTATTTATTTACCATACCTTTGGAGTAAGTATAAAAAGAGCTTTTATTTATTTACCATACCTCCACTATATTTGTATTTTTATTTATAACTATCATAAATACATTTTCTTGAAAATGAGGGTGAATGGAAGATTGTAACTCCTAATTTCAAAGGTTAAATTTACTTTTTTTACCCCTCTTAAAATAAGGTGGGCTAACCTCCATACCTAATTTTTTTATAAAATAAATTTGAGACAATTTGTAACAATGTATTATGATACAAAATATTCGCGCAATAAAAATATAAAACCCCTTAATTTAGCCCAAGGGCAAAAATTCGCCCCTAAAATTTTCCATGACAGGAGCCTTCTAGTCGCACGAACAATTGTCCATCCATGCGACTGGGAATTAGGGTTTTTGCAGTCCAGATTTGACCCCAGTCGCTTGCTTGCCAGGCTTAAGGGAGCGACTTGGAAGCTATAGTTGCTCGCATGACACCTCCTCCGTGCGACCGAGACCTAAAAGATGAAATCTCAGTTGTCCGAAGATTTCGCTGAGTGACCGCAGGGTTCAACAGTTGACTGCAGATAGTAACAATTCATTACAGACTTCAAAATCAGATTTTGAGTATAAGCTTTGTTGGCTTCATTCGTGGATGTTGTAGTTTTTTTGCTGGTTAGTTACATAGATGAAGATTTGGGTCATTGTACTCCCTTTTGTTGAATCATTTGATGACAATATAAGAAGAAGAAGAATTTGAAAGGGTTTTCACCATAGTGGGTTTTGCCTTGGTCTCCTACCAATCCTGGTGTCTCTATGTGTGAATGCTTTTCTTCTGTTGTTCCTTTATGTTCTGCTGCATCATCATCAACAGAACCAGACCCTTTGACAAGATGAGAAGAATTATCCCCAAGTAAAATTGTCAAATTGGTTTCCCTCTCAACCAAATTTGAGAGAACTTCACGATACCCAATAAAATGTCTAGATGCCCCACTATCTACCAACCAACTATTGATGCTATCTAAAGATGAGCTAGAAAGAGCAACAACAAGAACATATTCAGATTGAGAACTTGCAACATTATTAGCATACATTGTGTTTCTAGAGCTCTTTTGAGGGCGCTGGGATTCTTCAACACTTGCATGGGCAGTTGGATCTCTTCGTCTCCTATTGTTGAAGTTGTTGTTGCCATTATTGTTGTTGTGGGACATTTGAGCATTTTTTCTATCAGGAGAATACCAGGCTATGTGGCCAAATCTATCACACCTGCAGCATTAGACTTTGGACAAGTCCCTTATATTATTGTTGAATGTTGGAGCTGGCTTCTTAGGGTTCCATTTGGAAGGTCTTCGTTTCCCTTTTCCCTTCTTGACATTGGCTGCAAAGGCTGTAGGTTTTCCCTCGTCTTGTCTCTGAATTTTCCCTCTGGAAATGAGCATGGATTTCTCTTGAGTGCAATTGCCCAAAATCTTATCAAATGTAGGGAGCTCCTTTCTGCAACATAATGAATGTCTCCAAAGACATGGGGAGCCCACCAAGTGTCATCTATTCAAGCTCTCTGTTACTAATGACTTCTCCAGTGGAAAGAAATTGATCTCTTATTCGAGAGATCCTCATGAAGTAGGCTGTAATAGATTCAGACTTGTTCATCTTGATGTCATGAAGTTGACTCTTCAAAGAGATGACTTGGCTTAGATTGGTGACCTCATACATCCCAACCAATTTGTCATACATCTCCTTTGAATTCTTCATCTTGGACACATAAGTGATGAGATGATCTCAGAGAGAATGAATAATGATCTTCTTGGCCTTGATCTCACCCTTCTTGTACTTGGATTTGGCACTGACATTGGCATTCCCTAGAGGTTCAGGTACTTGGCCTCGCACATATTCTATCACATCATTCTCTTCAAGAGTAAGATCCAATCTAGCCCTCTATGCTGCAAAATTGGAGGCATCGTTCAAATTCTCCTCAGTCTTGAAGTAGGAGGTAGTTATCTTGTCCAAGAAATTTGATTCCCAATCAACAAAAAGAGTGTCTCAAAGGGGTGCTTTCTGGTCTCTTTAGGCTAACCTTCACCTCAACTCTAATAACATGTTAATTTTCATAGTGTTCTATGTTGATATAATTTCTTCCAATTTCAATCACCCCAATAACAATTAAGCAATTATAGATAGAATAATAAATAGTAAGTGCACAACAGAAGATAGCCAACCACAATGAGACACAAATATTTTTGTCAAAGACCCAGGAAAAACCCCACAAGGTCGAAAACCCTTAATCAATTCCTTTTCTTCTATTAGTCAATCAATGTTCAACATGAGGTACATCAGTCCAATAGTACATCCAATAAATAGTCAAAGTCAAGATTTGACTTCCCAAGTCAACCAATAAAAACTAGTGAATAGAGAGAGAGAAAGTGCAATTTGCACCAACAAATGAGCCTGCAATAGTGGGCAAAATTTTTGACCTGTGAGAGCTCAGTCGACCACAATCAATTACTTCCAACTTATAGTCACAGTCAACAGTCAAACTGCAAAGAAAAGTTCGGTCAACCCAAAAATGAATTCAACCTTCCTTCCTTAGTCAAACTTAGTCAAAACAGTCCTGAAAATATCGGTCAAAGATGCTAGTCAGCTCTACGGTCAAACCCTAGTTAACCTTGTGGTCAACCTCAGAAAAATGTGTCTAGAAAATTTTGGTTACAATCTCCTTCAATTCAGCCTTCCAAGACAGTTAGAAATTCGGTCAAACCAAAAGCAAATAACCCAAGTCAACGGTGGTCAACGTAGCCCAAAACAATCCGAAATAGAAGTCAACTTCGGTCAAACAGATCTCCCTCTCTTTCACACCTATGAAGTTTCCTTGTGGTTTTTTAGACTAGATCGAACCTTGATGTGATGTGTTGAATGATGCCAAATGAGGAGTCAACGATTGACTATTTATATGCATTTTCGGACATGTCTTTTCACACATGTGGGCTGACATTAGCTTCTTTGACGCCAACTTGTCAAATACAAAAATATGAATTTTCTTTTATGATTTGCCAATGAAATTTTGACCAAAGTTGCCCAATTTTCAACAGTCCCTCTCAGCTAGAGAGAAATTTCCTGTTGCACCATAAGTCTCATCTGAGCTGTACATGTCTCAACATAAGAGAAACTCATCTCGTTTCATTTCATCTCGTCTCATCTCATCTCAGCTGAACAATGATGACTTGATCCATAGAAGAAGAAGAATGATCCACACGATAATATGAGAGATCGATTTACCACAATCAAGTCCATGGAAGTCATAAATGACCTTGGTAAATATCACATACCCATGGTAATGAATAGAGAGTGGTTGGGAGGCAAATGAGAGTGGCGATCTATGGATCAAAGTGGGTTTGCTGGTTGGCAAGTTGGATCCAAATGGAGAAAAATACCCCTTGGGGTTTACCCACAGACTCGTAGGTAATAGGTACAGTTATAATGAAAGGGTACATTGAAAGGTTCTAGCTTACATAACAATATAGTACTCTAAATGTAATAACCAATGTTGCAAAATCATTAACATCGGGATAAAATTGGCAAGCGTCTGGAAAACCAAAAAATCATAAAATTCAACGAAATATTTGTAAAAATTGGCAAACGTAAGATACCAACAAAATATTTGTAAAAATTGACAAACATTGACTAGGCCAAAATATTGCGATTTCACGACTCTTTTGTGATAAAAATTCGGATGTTTGCAACAATAGTAATTGTTTAGCTACGAGAGGTAATCCCCAACTACACAAGTTGGGCCATGAATGAAATTAAAAGGAGGGAAAAATAAAATTTAAATTTGAGTTTAAATTTCTTAGATCGGCTCAAATTGATGAGGTCGGCCCAGCCAAGATGTGTCACTGGGGCCCCCAAAGTTCACTATAAAAGGGCCATTAGCCCTCTCATTTCACTCAAATAGCAATCTCACTTGTAAAGAGAAGATCTAAAAGAGAGAAGTCGCAAATCAGCTAAAGGAGGACGAGTTGAGACCTACTTCTTTGATTGCAAGAGATATCTTGGTGAAGAAGGCCGAGTATCCTCCTAAGCTCTATTTGTTGGACGTGAGAGAGAAGGAGGCTATGCCATCTATCCAAGATCCTGGACGAGTGGAAGGAGATTGCCAAGTATGTTTTGTATCTATTTTGCTCTAGAAGAGGCGCGATCAAAGCCCTAGAAGGAGGCCTTAGGCCCTAGATTTTTTTGAGTAGAAGTTTAGGAGAGGGCTGCAAGCAGTCTGAGCTAGGACGAAGATGGATATAAGAAGACTGTAGACAGAAGAGAGGGACCAAGAGGCCTCAGAGGCCTGTGGAGCAAGGCCGAGGTACTTCAAGCCTAGGAGAGGCCAGCGAAGGAAGTAAAGGGGTGCTGTTCTATGAAGTAAGGGCTACTGAAGTTGAGATTTATGAATTTTGTTAGGGCCGAGTTAGGGAAGTATGTTGGCAGCAAATTGACCTAGCCCTAAGGGCTAGTAGAAGGCCAAGGGTTTGTTTATACAGTCATCATTGAAGTTCTGAAGTCTATTTGACTAGGTTTGACCAACACTATAATTTTTGGTATGGGTTGAGCAAGTTGATTGTACCTGTGTTGAACTGAACAATTTCTCCTATAAAAGATTGTTGGGTTTTCTCTTGAGTTTGGGTTTCACAGGACAAAATTTTGGTGTTTATTGTGCATGGATTTTTTACTATGATATTTATTGTTCTATAGCGTTGACAGTTGAATTTTGTGAAGTATAATTGCTTAATGATAGTTTGGAATGTGCTATAGTAATACTGTATATCGTTGAAAGTAATTATCAATTGCAGAAAATTGTGCTTGTCTAATTAGCACTAGAAGATCAACATCATATTAGAACTTCGGTGAAGAAATTCCATTAAAGATCACCCCTTGAAGACACCTATTCTACAATTTGATTTGTGACCAAACTCTTGATCAAATGGCTCCCTCTATCAAGCCTGTAGATAGGCTGGAAGGTGCAACAAATTTTAGGGCCTGGAGGACCAGAATGGATCTCATTCTTGAAGAAAATGGTGTCATGGAATATTTGGAAGGCAAGGTTATTGAACCTCAGGATGACAAGGGAAAAGCCAAGATATCATGCCCAACTTCAAAGCAAATATATGATGCCCTAGTAGGGCTGTATGCAGTCAACAACATTGGTCAAAAGATATCTTTGAGGAATCAACTTAGTGATATTCAGATGAATAGATCAGATATTGTGGCTTCTTACTTCATGAGGATCTCTTAGTTGAGAGATCAACTTAAGGCCATTGGAGAAAATATTGATGAATCAAAAGTCTTGATTATGACTCTTAATGGGTTTCCGAATTCACGGGATTCATTTGTATGAAGCATTTACGGTGGATAAGAAATTCCAACGTTTGTTCAACTACGGGCTTCTTGTACCCAAGAGGAGTCTAGGTTAGTATTAAAGGGGAATATTCAGAAACCTCAAGATGATTAGTCTTTAGCACTTGTAGCTCATAAGAAGAATGGTAAAGGAAGAAGAAATTTTGGAAAATTTCATAAAAGAAATTCTGGTAGAAGACTTGCTCCCATTTAGAAGAAGGATCTATCAAAGATTCAATGCTTCAGTTGTCACAAGTTCGATCACTATGAAAACAAGTGTCTTGAAGGGAAGAATGATAGAAAGAGGAAGGGCAAGTAGCATGCTTCAGCGACAAACATTGATGATGATGAGCATCCACATTAGAAGAGATCTAAGAATGACAATATAGATGATCTTATTATTTAAGATAGTGCAAATAGAGAGTTCAAGGCTTAGGATTAAGAGGGAGTTAACAATTCTCTACAATCCTCAGATTAAAAGATAAGTGTTTCTTATCTTTTTATTGGTTATTATTACTTCATTTTTAGTTAGCCTCTTGTCTCAGTATCTTTTGCTAGGTTATAATCGTTTCTTCCATGGCCTCCTAATGAGGTTTGTAGGTACATTGTGAAGGCTATCAAGGCTCTGGCAACATATGGAAGCATCAGGAAGAACAAAGGAAAGTTTGTGGCAAGATGATTCTTGCAGGATCAAGCATAAATTCAACAAGAGTGATTTATGTTCAAGAGGGAGAAATTGTATAGACATCTAGAACCATTATAGATGAATGAGAAGAGCTCCTAATTTAGAGGGAGAAAACAATTGGTTAGTTTGGAAGGATTTCATGATGGAGGAATATCAGTCCATCATGAAGAATGATGCATGGGAAACTGTGTCGAGACTTGAAGGGAAGTTAGTGGTGACTTCCATGTGGATTTACAAGATCATGCATGCGGTAGATGGTAGAATAGAGAAGTACAAATCGAGATTCGTGGCAAGAGGGTTCTCCCAGAAAGAGGGAGAGGACTATGAAGAGACATTTGCTCTAGTTGCTAGGTACACTTCTATTAGAACTATTATTTCTATTGCTTCTATTGTGGGTTGGAAATTGCATTAGACAGATGTGAGGACCGCTTTCCTCAATGGAGTAACTGAGGAAGAAAAAGTGTACATAGAACTACCTTAGGGCTTTGAGGTATATGAGAGGGAATCTCATGTTTGCAAATTGAAGAAGGCTTTGTATGGAATCAAGCAAGCACCTTGGGCATGGTATTCTCTTATTGATGGATCCCTGATGAGTCTTGGTTTCACCAAGAATGATGTCGATCCCAATCCTTACTACAAGGTTGTTGAAAGTGAACCTTTGACCTTGTTGTGATATGTTGATGACTTGTTTATGACAGGAGTAGAAAATCTCATTGATAAAATGCAAGAGGGAGTTGACCTCTAAGTTCAAGATGAAGGATCTCGGTTTGATGCATCACTACTTGGGATTAGAAGAATGGCAGAAGCTGAGTAAGATCTTCCTTGGTCAAGGGAAGTATATCATTATGACCCATCAAAGATTTGGCATGATGGACTACAAGCCCATGGACACTCCCATGGTGATCAATTTGAAGTGTTAATTTTGTAAGTGCAATAGAGATTAGCACAATATTTTTGAAATACTGATAATTACTTTTGATGTTGATCTTGTAAATTATTCCAATATATCATTTAGCAATTATACTTCAGAAATTCAACCATACAAGAACAGTAGAACAATAGAGATCACAATGTACAAAGAGAAGACAAGATCTACCTTGGGAAAACCCACTAAGGGGAAAAACCCAACAACCTTTTCAATAGAAAAATTCTTTTGTTCAACAAGAGACAAACCTAGACCTACTAGTCATCAATTAGGTCACACCTAGTCAAACCCTCCAAGTCAAACCTCCCAACCTAATCCAACACTTCGCTTTGCTTGAATTAACCTAGAATTTCGGCCCTCCTGCAACTTGCAAAATCCCAGAATTTCTACACTCCTACAATTGCCAAAATCCCAGAATTTTGTCCCCTAACAACTGCTTAGAAATTTTGGCCCTTGTGTAATGCCCAAAAGTCATATATGTAGTGGAAATATTAAAATACTTCGTAGACAAAGACATCCATTGTAGGACAATAATTGTAAATTGTATATTGTATAAAGAATTGATGTAGGATGATTACAAATGAGAATGAGGGTCCTATATATATAGCCAGTTAAATACCCTTTCACGAACAAGCATGCCTCTAAGACATGCCTTTTCATTATTAACTAACTAACCATTAGTTAATTTACTTATTATTTATTATTATATTTATATTATTATGGTTATTATTTATTATCTATTTTGATCTATTTTTACATAATTTATGTTTATAACATTTCCTTCCCCTTCAAAAAGCTTTGTGCTCAAATCTTGTTGATGAAAGGGCTTGATCTTTTTTTCCGCTACAGATGTCTTTTCGTCTTAGGACAATCATGTTTGTCGATACAAGTTGATATGATCATTGGAGCTATATATAAAATTGTCACATGAAGGAAAGATCTGACCATCCTAAATTAATCTTTTGTGAAATCTTTTGATTATTGGAAACTTGTGATGAATTGTTATCACTGGACTGTGTTGTGCGCACTTCAGTATTCTTCGGAACATATGTTTGTTGTTTATGTTCTAAGTGATACAAATTTGTAGATTGATTGAAATGTTTGTTCTTGTGATTTAGATGTAGATAGAGAGTTCTTTTGGTTTCCCTTATCACATGTGTAGCAAGATTCTGATTTACTTCAGGTTTCGATGTCGTCGAGTTGGTTACAAAATCTTCACTTGGAATTTCCTTCATTTGAACTGCAACATTAGAATATGTTTTAACTTCTATTTGTTTCTCATCTTCTTGAGTTGTAATATAGACTGAATCGGTATTCGTTTCTCTTTCTTCCACTTGGACTGAAGACTTCAACACTTCTTTCGTGATAAGTTCTTGTAATTTGTTTTTCAATGATTTCTTATCATCCTTAAGTTTCTTAATTTGAGTGAGTAGACTTTGTTTATGGCTTCTGAGACGTAAAAGTTCCTCATTTCTTGAGTCAACTTTATTTTGGTATTCAAGCTTCTCATCCTTTAAACAATTGATTTGTTCTAATAACCTTTGGTTAAGGTTTTTTGAGCATAAAATTTGCTCTTCTTTTCCTGATAGACTTTCATTGAGTTTCTTCTCAGAATTTTCTTTTTCTTGTTCTAATTGGTGTTTCTTAGCTTTACATTTTTTCAGTTGGGTCATGTATATATAGCCAGTTAAATACCCTTTCACGAACAAGCATGCCTCTAAGACATGCCTTTTCATTATTAACTAACTAACCATTAGTTAATTTACTTATTATTTATTATTATATTTATATTATTATGGTTATTATTTATTATCTATTTATTATCTATTTTTACATAATTTATGTTCATAACATTGCCTTCGCCTTCAAAAAGCTTTGTCCTCAAATCTTGTTGATGAAAGGGCTTGATCTCTTTTTCCGTTACAAATGTCTTTTCGTCTTAGGACAATCATATTTGTCGATACAAGTTGATATGATCCTTGGAGCTATATATAAAATTGTCGCATGGAGGAAGAATTTGACCATCCTAAATTAATCTTTTGTGAAATCTTTTGATTATTGGAAACTTGTGATGAATTGTTATCACTGGACTGTGTTGTGCGCACTTCAGTATTCTTTGGAACATAAGTTTGTTGTTTATGTTCTGAGTGATACAAATTCGTAGATTGATTGAAAGTTTGATCTTGTGATTCAGATGTAGATAGAGAGTTCTTTTGGTTTCCCTTAGCACGTGTGTAGCAAGATTTTGATTTACTTCAGGGTTCGATGTCGACGAGTTGGTTACAAAATCTTCACTTGGAATTTCCTTCGTTTGAATTGCAACATCGGAATATGTCTTAACTTCTATTGGTTTCTCATCTTCTTGAGTTGTAATATTGACTGAATCGGTATTCGTTTGTTTTTCTTCCACTTGGATTGAAGACTTCGACACTTATTTCGCGATGAGTTCTTATAATTTGTTTTTCAATGATTTCTTATCATCCTTACATTTCTTAATTTGAGTGAGTAGTCTTGGTTTATGGCTTCTGAGACGTAAAAGTTCCTCATTTCCTGAGTCAACTTTATTTTGGTATTCAAGCTTCTCATCCTTTAAACAATTGATTTGTTCTAATAACTTTTGGTTAAGGGTTTTTGAGAATAAACTTTCCTCTTCTTTTCCTCATAGACTTTCATTGAGTTTCTTTTTAGAATTTTCTTTTTTTTGTTCTAATTGGTGTTTCTTAGTTTTACATTTTCTCACTTGTGTCTTGTATATATAGCCAGTTAAATACCCTTTCACGAACAAGCATGCATCTAAGACATGCCTTTTCATTATTAACCAACTAACCCTTAGTTAATTTACTTATTATTTATTATTATATATATATTATTATGGTTATTATTTATTATCTATTTTGACCTATTTTTACATAATTTATGTTCATAACATTGCCTTCCCCTTCAAAAAGCTTTGTCCTCAAAACTTGTTGATGAAAGGGCTTGCCTCTTTTTTTGCTACAGATGTCTTTTCATTTTAGGACAATCATGTTTGTCGATACAAGTTGATATGATCCTTGGAGCTATATATAAAATTGTCGCACGGAGGAAGTATCTGACTATCCTAAATTAATCTTTTGTGAAATCTTTTGATTATTGGAAACTTGTGATGAATTGTTATCACTGGACTGTGTTGTGCGCACTTTAGTATTCTTCGGAACATAAGTTTGTTGTTTATGTTCCGAGTGATACAAATTCGTAGATTGATTGAAAGTTTGATCTTGTGATTCAGATGTAGATAGAGAGTTCTTTTGGTTTCCCTTATCACGTGTGTAGCAATATTTTGATTTACTTCAGGTTTCAATGTCGTCGTCTTGGCTACAAATCTTCACTTGAAATTTCCTTCGTTTGAACTGCAACATCGGGATATGTTTTAGCTTCTATTGGTTTCTCATCTTCTTGAGTTGTAATATTGACTGAATCGGTATTCGTTCCTCTTTCTTCCACTTGGATTGAAGACTTCGACACTTCTTTCGTGATAAGTTCTTGTAATTTGTTTTTCAATGATTTCTTATCATCCTTAAGTTTCTTAATTTGAGTGAGTAGACTTTGTTTATGGCTTCTAAGACGTAAAAGTTCCTCATTTCGCGAGTCAACTTTATTTTGGTATTCAAGCTAGTCATCCTTTAAACAATTCATTTGTTCTAATAACCTTTGGTTGAGGTTTTTTGAGCATAAAATTTTCTCTTCTTTTCCTGCTGGACTTTCATTGAGTTTCTTTTCAAAATTTTGTTGAAATTTGGCACTGGAGGATAGGTGGTTCCCTAAGGCTTTGATCTTTGGCCTAGGGAAAAGTGTCCAAAAGAATTTATTTTTTCTCCTAAAGTGACTTTATAATTTTTATAAAGTTAAAATCTAATTTAAAAGTGACTTTAAGTGATAAAGTTACTAAGTCTAATTTTAAAGTGACTTTAATAAAGTCAATGTAAAATTAGAAAGGAAAAGTGACTTTGGGAATAAATGACTAAGTGGGTCTTTATTAAAGTGGGGTGAATTAAAAAATAGAAAGTGAGATTTAAATGAGCATTTAATCTCAGCCCTTGATCTCAATCTATTTCAGCCATTGGATTTAGGGATCGCCCAAAAGTCACTTAGGGTTAGATTAAAGAAGGAAAATGAGGAAAAGGTCATTCATTCTTTTATAAGCAGATTGAGAAAAGGAGAGCAAGAGAGCAAGGGAGATTTCTGGACAGGGAAGAGAAGGAGACAACAGCTTGGCACACATTCCAAGGCAACAGTTTAGCAAATCCGTACAGCTGAGTTAGCACACAGTCAAAGGCAGATTTTAGCACGATTTTCTAGAAATCCGTATAGCAGTTTGCACAGAAATCAAGGAGCAGTTTGCTGGCACATTTTCCAAGGAAGGCCGTACAATAAGTAGTTGTGCTTTGGCACGCAAATCGAGGCAAATCCGTACAACATATTGTTGAGTTTTTCTCCACACAAATCGAGGTCCATACAACATATTTATGGCAGCTTGGCACGCATTTCTAGGCAAGCCATACAACAACATTTACGGCTGAAAGTGGGCACAAAAATCGAGGAGGCCGTACAACATTTATTGCTGTCCTGTTTTGCTGTTTGCAAGTATTTTTCAGTTCGCTGTGAGGCACGGAAAACGAGATAAGTTGTAAAAGTTTGCTTGCTTTTTTTTGCTGAATATTTCTCACTGTAAAAAAAACATTTTCAGAAATAAGAAAGAGCTCTCGTACTGGTTTTCCCCAAGAGTTGTAGGGGGATTTTCCAGGGTCATCTTGACCAAAAATCACTGTGTTTAAATGTGTTAAATCACTGTTTGTACCTGCTGATTTTTATTTTTGCATTTTTCAGCATTCTGTAAAATTTCCAGAATTTGTGTTTTCAACAA